>APFE030425568.1:8351-32324 GCA_000404065.3 Pinus taeda
TACCCCATTACTATTGTAGTTGTATCCCTTATTAATATTGTTGTGCCCCTATTGTCCCCATATTTTTATTACTGTGCCACATGCAATCCCTCTATTGTTATTTTTGTGGCTTTATATTATTATTGTTAGGTTGGTTGGGTTATATTGTGACTCCTTGGACTCCTATATATAGAAATGAGGTTTTGTCATTTGAATCATCCAAGAATTGTTCATTTGTGTAATGTAAAGGAGGTTTCCCCCTCGAAGAGACTGAATTCTAAGGTGTTGATCTCTCTTTTCTATCTTTTTGAGAGCTGGTTTCATAACAAAATCATACACAATATAGATGAAATTATGGGTAGATTTCTATGGATCGACAACAATCAAACTTGGAAAATCCATTTGGTTTGCTTGCCCCCAATTACTAAAATTGTTGAAAAGGGGGGCTGGGGGTAATGGACATGCTCTCTTTCAACAGGGTATTAATCTACAAGAGTTTATGGAGAGGACTGTCTCGTAAGGGAATCTGGTCACAGATCATTAGAGGTAAGTATTTTGATTATAAGAAATATTATGTCTAGATCAAAGATGGCTCAAAATTAACACATACCTCCTCCTTCATCTAGCATAGCATGATGAGGAACATACATTGGTTATTCGGGGGGCCTTGTTGGGAGGTTGGGAATGGCACAAAAGTTGAAGTTGGTTTGAATGCTATCGAGGGCTTACAGGGAAATCATTTTTTCCTTGTTCCTCTTCTCCAACATCTCCACACAAGAGGTATGTTTTTCTCTCTCATATTGTTAAAAGCATGGATACATAGATGTTTACAAGAAGAAAACAATAGTGGTTTATACTGACACAACCTAAGTAATTAATGGTTATGCAACATATTTCCTTCATGATCGTTTTTGACTTGTTAAAAAATATAAGGTTAAATTCGATAAAGCTACACAATCTCTGACAAAAGCTGTGGTTCCATTAGCTTAAAAAATGTTGTTGTTTGTGAGTTGCTTAGGGAAAACATTGCTCTGATTGTCATTTTGGAGGAAAAGGACACTAACCATGGGATTAATTCCCTTGCTCCGAGAAAATATCAACCTATTTGTGTGACTAATACACACAAATGGAAATCTAGATCTCAAGGATGTTAAACTCTGGCAGGTTCATACTCTTCTTAAAGGACTAGAGAAAATAATTATTAGTGTAGACATACCTGTGTTAGTTTGGGGTGATTTCAACTCAATTCCTGCAAGTGGCCCCCATGCTTTTCTTGCGACGAGAAAATTTGAATCCTCACATCCAGACTCAACAACAAATCCCTTGGTATATTACGTCCTATAATAAAGCTTTTTTTACCAACTATCTCTGGTTAGTATTTATACTTCCTTTGCAATAATGGTTGGAATAACACAAGGTTTAGATAATCAACAAAGAAGAATGGACCTTGCAACAAATGAAACTTTATTCGCCAACTCTACTATTTTTTTTTTTAACTCTTGACTATATTTTGTATACAACAGATTCACAGTTTGTGGTGGAGTCTCTACTAGAGCTTTTGGATGAGGGGAGCTTGCACAAAGACACAGGTCTTCCTTCTTGCGAGTGGTCATATGATCATATTGCACTTTTGGCAGAATTATGATGTAGGCCCAATGCTCGTGGCTAGCATAACAATACTAGCAATGATGGTCCATTGCCTTGCCCAAGAAGAACATAAAAATTTGTCAATTTCAGGGATTTAAGTGAGTTGTCACTTCACCTATGTACAATGTGTTCATGATTTTTGGTTTGTATTTTGCAATTCACTTTTTATCCCTTCCTTGTCATTTTTTCATGGTGAACATGGTAGTTTGTAACATGAATAACTGTTAGCCACATTTTGCTTGAATGTTTCAACTCTCTGTAAATTACAAGGATAATATGATAGAGGATGGGGTTTGAGAAAAAAATTAGTTGTAATGTACCAATAAGAATTAGTCAAAATTATCTATGTGTATGACACATGTTTGTTTTACACACAAACATTTAGCAACGGAAGAGTATTGGGGATTTCTTGACGTTTTTCCATCTAAAAAAATGTAAATTAGGAAATTAAAAAGAAAAATTAATATGGTTTTATTTTTGGGTTTTGCTAAATCTAAAAAAATGTAAATTAGGAAATTAAAAAGAAAAATTAATATGGTTTTATTTTTGGGTTTTGCTAAATTGTTTTTAATTTTTAATTTTTAGAACTTTATTTTCTTTAAAATAACTTTGTCGATCATATATACAATTAAGAACAAAATTATAATTAAAAGATACAATTGTTACTAGAATCAAAATCAAATATAAAGTTGTTGCCAATAAACTCTTGGTTTGATTTAATAAATGATATATAATGTTGTTATGGATATAACTCATTAGTTTGATATAATAATCCATAGATTTTAATGGAAGAAAATGGCACTATCACTTCAGATTCCATTTGCTTAGAATATCTTTACTAACCTACTTTATCATAAGTTAATTTTCTTTATATAATAATATTTGTGTTAAATTAAACAAAATGACAATTTTAATGAAATATCCTACCTAATTTGTTAGCGAAAACAACTCAAAAGGGTATTTTATTAGTGCTTAAATGTACATATATCATTCATTTCAAATTCAACACTATAGGTAATAAAAAATGAAAAAATATCTTTTTATTACTAAAAAAATAAAAAATTATATTTTTAGATATTTAATAGGAGTAAAAGGTTACTCAGTTATGGATTATTAGAAGATGCATGATGGTGTAGTTTTCATAAATAATAATAAAAAAATTGCATCAGTATTGAGTAATGGTTATCTACAATATTAATTTAAATTTAACAATAAAATAATTTTTTATTATGTGAAACTAAGTAAACAATAATTTTAAAGATGAATATTTTGATGTAAAAATAGATAAAAATAAAAATAAAAAACTAAAAATTTTATATTAAAGATGATATCTCATAGGTTGGGGATCCAATGGTGTTGACAATTGGTCTAAGAGGAACTCCTTCTTTATGGATTTTGGGTAACCCATAAATTCTAGGGATGGTTTCACAAGAGGGGATCAATTTCTTTTTTAATTTATCCTCAAGGTTGGACTCCAAAATTGTCTTTTTCACTTCTTTCATAATCTTAGGGATGGGATTATTGCTTAGTTTCTTATAGCTACCACACCTGAGGTGTTAATTCATTTTGCATACATAGTTTTCTTTATCCAAGATCACCGCTGCTCCTCCCTTATCTGCCTTAAGAATCACAATTTTATCATTGTTTCGCAGGGATTTGAAGGCTCTTTGTCCTTCTTTACTCAGATTATTTTTGGGAGCTTTTGCCTTCCTCATAATGAGGGAGAACTCTTGTCTTAATGTTTCTTTATCTTCGAAAGGGAGGTTTTTGATCCCATCCTCTATGCTACATATCAATTTTTCAATGGGAAGGTTTTTCGGAGCAACTACAAATCCCAGACCTTTGCTGAGGATGTTAATGACTACAGGATCTAATTATTGGGAGGACAAATATACCACTTTCCTTTTTAATTTTGTTTCGGAAGTGTTAACTGAAGACCTTCCAACATTTTCTAAACCCTTGTTAATTCTGTTTATATTAGTGTTATTGTCCATATGCGTATTATCTTCATCTAACAATTGATTGCTATGGCCAATATTGTTGTTGCGAATTTTTTCGCTGTCTGAATTATTGATGGTGCCACTATTATCGCCACCATCAATGTTAAGTGATTTTCCCATCACCATATACCCATTCATGCTGGATGCTGAGTTATTTATATCATAGTTTATTAAGTTATGCTTCTACACAACGTTATTGATATAATCCCTGTCAACATCGTTCTGCGTATACTGATCAATGTTCTGGTTATGCGTATTCATGTTTTGGTAATGTGAAAGTTTATTGTTATACGAAAGTTCATTGTTCCCATCCACTACATCGTTCTGCGTATAACCTATTTCCTGATTCTACGTCGGTTCACCTACATTCTGCGTATTGTTGTCCAACGAATCAAGTATATTACCATTGTCCTGCGTATAACCTCTTCCTTGATATTGCGTTGGTTCATTGATGTAATCAACTGCATTCCTGCCCATCGCATCTGGTATATTACTATTTTCGTGATCCTGCGTGAGCTCATTGATGCATTCACTATTTATTTCACTGCCAAAGCCACCTGCGTTCTGCGCATGTCTTTTTTGATTAATGCGATCGACCGCATTAACATTGTTGTCTAAACTATTGTTATTATTGCCCCCTGTGTTGTGCGTGTTGTCTGATGGATTTTGACTAAGAATGTTATCATTGTCGAGAATATGAACCATAAATAAAAAAATATTTCAATGTTAGCTATACATATATTATTCAAGTCCTCGTCGTTAAAACCACATTTGCTATTGAGAAGTGATGAGCTCAATTTTTTGGATACTCTTATTGATGAGCGCTCAGTCGACCTTGTACTTTCTAGAAATAATATCTACAAAAGTGCTATGGCATGTTCGCCGAACAATACTCTATGAAGCTAAGTTCCTCAAAGAGAACCACATTTTGGGGATTTTGTGAGGGACTAAATGGGACAATAAATTGTGGTTTGCAAAGCCTGAATGTATAGAATGTAAACTAGGTATTCAGTTTGTTTGTCTTCTACCAATTACAAAGCTATTGTTCTCTTATTTGGAGTACGTCGTGGAGTTAGTGGATTGGGCGAGAAAAAATGGAGTGTTGACATTGAGGATGGGTGGAAGGGATTTATATTTGTTTTCAAAGGAGTATATGATACGATAATTTCCCTCCAAAAGACCCAATGTCTCATTGGATATAGTGATGATAAATCTCTAACAAATTTGTTGTGGTTTATGTACACAAGAGGTCGATCACGGTCACTGTTACAAACTCATATTTGAGTATACCAATTTTCATAGTCGTGTATGGTTTTGTTGTGTTTGTCTTCTTTGGATTTTTTTAAAATTTGGAATGTCACAATCATTTTTATCATCAAGAAACATCATTCTTTACAATACAATATATAGGATTTTGTGACATTCGAAACCCTTAATCCATTGACTTGGATTAGATTACAGTATTATTTCTTAATCAGAATTAGAAAACCATGGGTTGAAACGACATGTGCCATGAAATTTCTAAAAGAAAATACCTTTTGTTAAAAATTGCTAACATGGACATACAAAACTAGCTAAACATAAGCATTGTGTAACATCCCCAATTAGATGGTCTAACCAAAGGGATCATTAAGTTCTTAGAAACCTATTTTTGATTGAAAAACCACACCAATGGGCATAATGTCTTCTCCTACCACAATGGTGGCACAATACCACTTATCATGGAGCTAAAAAAAACAACATATGAAGTTGTTTATGGCGGAAAACCTTTGTTAGTAACCTCTTATTTACTAAGCATATCTAAGCTTTAGACAATTGATGATGTGCTTCATAACAAAGAAGGCGCTCTCTACACATTTAAAGAAAATTTGCTTATGGATCAAAATAGAATGAAACCACAAGTAGATTGGCATCTCTCCAAATTTTCTTTTGTAAAAGGGGATTAGGTGTTTCTTTTCTTGCAACCTTATAAACAACCACCATGCAAAGAAAATAACCCCCAAAAATTAGCACCAAAATTCCATGGACCTTATAAAATCATACAATGTGTTTGAAAAAATTCCTATATCCTACTTCTTCTAGCACGCTCTAAGTTTTTTCCTACCTTTCTCATGTCTCACATGAAGAAGGTCATTATATCACAGTGCAAGGGGTGAACTAAATTATCAAAAAAATATGAAGAAGACTCCACTTGGTTATTATTCATAGTAGTGTTGAATACTAAACAACGTCAAGTCCACCAACACATGATTCAACTATTAATGTAGTGGAAAGATATGTAGCCTCCATATGCAACATGGTAATCAATAACAATTCTGTAGCACTTTCCTCATCTCTAACCTTGACAAAAATGTTTCTTTTGAGGGAAGAGGATATTTTCATTTCTTATCCTATTCATCATACTTTAAACTACTTAGGAGTCAATCAATTGATGTATGCAACCATCCACTTTGAATAATGTCCATTAGACAATAGTTGATAGTTATTTAATATAAAAGGGTCGACTTTATAAGGACAAATGGGTAGTTGGTACCCAATAATGATAGGTCAACAACTACTTAGAGTTTTCTATTAAGAATCTATTTAAAGAATAAAAGGATATCAAATGTTTTGTATTATATTATTATATTTGGAGTTTTTCTTAGTGAAAGGTTTTCCCACTTTAATAGGAAAGTAAAAATTATTTTATTTCTTCTAATTATCATAATACAAAGGTATATTTCATATAATTTTTCTTAATCAACATAATAAACTAGCAATTTCCTCAGCTCTCAAAGAATTAAATAAGGAGTTCTATAAATTTTATGGCTATTGAGCTATTTATCTATGTAAATTTCCATCTGTCATCTTACTCTCACAATAACCAGATGGTGCAATGGAAAATTTCCATCAGCAAGTAAGAAACCACTAAAGTAGAAGCTTCCTCTTCCTACTCCAACATTTTTTTGTGTGTTTCTTGTGATATGAACATTAGCATCATTCATGTAGTAGTGTTGACTAGACTAGTGGCATATCGAAAGAGGACTCGTTTTGTTGCCCGTGGAACTTGTTGCTAGGCTCAAGGACCTCAACATAGATTGAATGTGCTCCCTCACAGGAACCTAGCACTGGTGGCACTAAGTGGCAGTGAAACATAAAATATACAGGCGGGACACACTGCTCACAATAAACCAAAAATTTCCTCAATACTCAAAGAATTAAATAAGGAGATGTATAAATTTTTGTGTCCATTTAGCTATTTATTTATCTAATTTTCCATTGACATATTACTCTTGCAATAGCTAGATGTTGCAATGGAAATTTTACATCAGTAATTAAGAAACCACTAAAGTAGAAGCTTCCTCTTCGTATTCTAACATTTTTTTTTGTTTTTCTGATGATATGAACATGAGCCTCATTCATGTAGTAGTGTTGACTAGAGAAGTGGAATATCATAGGAGGACTTGTTTTGCAGCCTAGGGAACTTGTTGGTAGGCCCTAGGACCTCAACATAGATTGAACATGCGACCTGACAGGAACCCAGTAGTGGCAGCCCTGAGTAGCTTTTAAAAATTATATAGATGGATGTGACGCACTGCCCTCAATAAACAAACAATTTTCCCAATACTCAAAGAATTAAATAAGGAGTTGTCTAAATTTTGTGGTCATTTAGCTATTTATATATGTAATTTTCCATCCGTCATCTTACTTTCACAATAACCAGATGTTGCAATGGAAAATTTGCACAAGCAAGTAAGAAACCACTGAAGTAGAAGCTTCCTCTTTGTACTTCCACATTTTTTTGTGTTTTGGAACATTAGAGGGGAGGACGACTAAACAGAGTTCTAATTTATCTTATAGGAGAGATCATTTTCTGTTGAAAGTTTTCCATTTCATGGAGCAGAGTCACTAATTTGGCAGTGATCAAAATACAGAATAGATGCTGAACGTTAATGATACGTGAGGGGGATGTGACAATAATGGGAGCAGAGTTGGAAGGGATATGACACTTGGTGAGATTGGATTGGAGGGGATAGACATTTGGCGGGAGCTGATTGGAGGGGATGTGACATGTTGTGGGAGTAGATTTGAGAGGAGGGAGCAGGGTTAATGGTTATTATTAGGTGGGAAGGGGGAAAGGTATATTTCAGGCCCGGGGGGGTAAACAATAAGTAGTTTTGGTGGAGGGTTGTCTGAAGTCTTTGAGGGAGTGACATATATCAATTTCCATTATAGAAACTGGATGAATAAGGAAATGCACAATCTGTGATCCATTGGAATTCCCATTTTGGTACACATTTTCTTGCATACTTAATAATGATGTTGAACCTAGAATTGGACTTGAGATTAAGAAGATTAATTTTAAACATATCTTATCTCATGCTATGGAATATAGCTTTTGCTGATAATCATCTAGCTAAACTAATTTATCTCCAATTCCCTTTAAACCTAGAAGCCCCTTTTGGTGCAGTATGTTGGACTTCTTGTGGAATTTTTGAATGCTAGACTCCAAATTATGACATTTATTCTTTAACAGTAAGATTAGATTCCTTTTTTTAAGAAATATTCTTACCTCAAGTACTGTCTCAGTTTTCTCTGTAATCTCATATTCTTCATGTTCTTTTGTCTTTGAATTCAAGGTTCTTATTAAGGCGGTAGCTTCACTTGGATTCTAACCCGCGTTTTCCTTTATCCCTTCGATGACCTCTTTTGATTTATGTACAAATTCCTCTTGCTCGAAAATAATTTCAATGGAAGGTAAAATTTCAGTCATAAATTCATTAATTTTTGCCAAAAATTTCTCATTTTCCTATGCAATTGTCTATGCCATGACAGATTCATTCTCTAAAACTTCAATTCTTTGATTTAATCTGTGAGTCTTTGGAAGCTCTAACACATACATATTATCAATTTTTAATTTCATCCGTGAGAGGTTTTTAAGCTGAGCTTTCAACTTTTAAATCTCCTGCCCTTGCAAATCTGACCATAACCATAATTCATGATGTGCTTTCTCACAAAAATCTTTTTTCATTACATGTGCATCCTTACGTCAACTAGAGAAGGAGAAATAAGATATGTTTAGAATTATTATTGAACATAATGGATATATTAAATAAATGGAGACTGAAATAGAAAAGTTGCTAAAAGAGAAAGAGAAGTCAACTAAATTATTAGCCATTCCTCTCACGGCAGTTCCAGTTGCAAGTACATCAAAAGCAAGGGCTTCTACCTGAGTAGCTACTATAGTGGAAACATGGTCTACATATACATTAGGAGAATTAATCAAAGATATGAACAATGTAAACTTTGAAATGGGAATTATAAACTTAAAATGGGAACTCTGGACAAAAAACGCCAAAAAAACATCAAAAACAGTGCTAAAAACGAAAAGTGTGTACACTGGAACGTTGGTTTTCTTTTTTAGGGACAATTTTGAACATGTTTTAAAAATGGTAGTGAAAACAAAATTTTCGTGCAAAATATAGCTTGAAAACAAAAAAATGATTATACTAGAATGATGTTTTTTTTAGGTTCAATCTTCAAAATTTAAAAAAAAATGCTAGTAAAATGATCTAACAACATAAAAATGACTCATAACTTCTCATTTAACACCATATGGAAATCAAAAACTTTATTTCAAGAGACGGCGCATACATGAGTTAGAAAGACTGTGTTAAACAATTATTCAAAATCACTCATATTTTCTTGCACGCCATCAGAATTCACATCTTTAGATGAGCGACTGGATGTTGATGAAGATGTTCCATATTCTTCTCTTTCATCAACTAGTGCCCCATATGAGTCCACATGCATGCCCATCATTTCAGGTTTCAAAATTCTTCTAGATCTACTACTGGTTTCCGCAGACTCCCATCTCAATATTGTTCCTTCTGGTAACAACCTTTTCAAAATCTCTATCATCTTGAAGCGAAGAGTTCCCCTCTTTGTTAAATTGAAGTCATAAACAAGTATGTCAACATCCTTCAATTTCAATATGTCTGTGCGGTGGCGATTTATATTCGTACCCTTTTTTTTTCTCTTTCCACCATTTTTCTTGTGAACTACCATCTCTGGCTTATACACACCATTGAATGGGTGTGTATTTGTGGCATACCAATGTACTTCAACACTTGTAACATCCTCATTTTCTGTAAATACCTTGATAACTTTAGCAACCCAGAATGGATAGCCATTGAGATCTCCATCTGTTAGCATTGCGATCATGCAACCCTCCTTAATATCCGGTACTGAACCCCTGTAAAGGTCTTCCATGGCTTCACGTTGTGCACGAGATCTTCTGGAACCAATATACATCTCTCTTTCCTATGCCTGTGAAGAATTAATGATACCTTGAGATTGTTGTTGTTCAACAATGTTTATTTCCTCATGTGCATTCGACACATTTTGTGGCCAAATAAATGGATTTCTCAAAGGTATATCTTCATTTGTTCTTGTTGAAATGATATCACTTTGATTATTGAAAAATGACTCCCACCAAACTGTATCAGCAATGTCAAAGTACTCATATGTATATCTAATACATTTTTTAATTTCTTCTAGGCAATCAAAATAATTTATATCCCTGTTTTGTTTGTGTGCATTATGAACTTCACCAACTAATTGTAATAACAATATTTTTGATGCAAATATTGGATGATCTGGAATGAAATTCAAAAATTGGAAACCTAATGACGGTGCCCATTCTGTAGTAGTTGAATACTTCTTGCCCCATATTAGTGTTTTCCCATCAATTTTTTTTATTCGAAATTGATGTTGGAAGCTAATGTCATTAAGTTGTTCAATGCATTTCCTCTCACCATATGATGCCATAATAAACCTTCGCATGTCAACAGTTTCTTCCAACACATCAAAAGTAGGCTTTGGCATGTATGATTTCTTAGTACATTCAATTAATGATGGCAAGCTCCCAGCTTCGTTCCTTCTCAATGTGGCTGAAAAATGACTGAACATCTAGTCAATATGGTCATGAGTATGCCCAACAAGAAGAAAACCAACATTTACCTTCTGAAAAATTCTTAATTCAACAAGCATGTTTAGATATCCAAAAACAACTTGATTTTTGTTTTCACGGCAAGTGTTGTCCAATTGTAGATACTAAAATTTAGGAATATTATGAGACCAATGAGAAAGCACATCATGAATTATGGTTATGGTCAAATTTGCAAGGGCAAGAGATTTAAAAGTTGAAAGCTCAACTTAAAAACCTCCCACAGCTGAAATTAAAAATTGATAATATGTATGTGTTAGAGCTTCCAAAGATTCATAGATTAAATCAAAGAATTGAAGTTTTAGAGAATGAATCTGTCATGGCACAGACAATTGCATAGGAAAATGAGAAATTTTTGGCAAAAATTAATGAATTTATGACTGAAATTTTACCTTCCATTGAAATTATTTTCGAGCAAGAGGAATTTGTACATAAATCAAAAGGGTTCATCAAAGGGATAAAGGAAAACGCGGGTTAGAAGCCAAGTGAAGCTACCGCCTTAATAAGAACCTTGAATTCAAAGACAAAGGAACATGAAGAATATGAGATTACAGAGAAAACTGGGACAATACTTGAGGTAAGAATATTTCTTAAAAAAGGAATCTAATCTTACTGTTAAAGAATAAATGTCATAATTTGGAGTCTAGTATTCAAAAATTCCACAAGAAGTCCAACATACTGCACCAAAAGGGGCTTTTAGGTTTAAAGGGAATTGGAGATAAATTAGTTCAGCTAGATGATTATCAGCAAAATCTATATTCCATAGCAAGAGATAAATCTAAATTTTCCAACATAAAGGGAACTATTACACGTAAAGTTTTCATGGAAGGTTTGAAGTTTGACTTACTTATCAAACAAAAAATAAAACATTTGTTTATAGTCAAGCCTACTTTCCAGAAATATACTGAGGTGGATGAAAACTATAGAAAGTTAATCAAATTCTCCACCACAAATGAAGGAAAGTGGGATAAATTATGTCAAATTCTTGAGTAAATAAGTATTCATGTTTAGCAGCAAAGCAACAATTCTTTTAAGCCGAGTCATCACCAGAATCCTCAAAGTTGGTTCCAGAGAGATTCATTAGTTTTAATTTTTTCTATATTCCGTACTATTTTTGTAAACAATTTTATAGGATATTTTGTAGAAACATATTGATATTTTAAATCAATATATTTTGATAAATTTGTATAAATATTTCATATTTCGAAGTACAAAAGGTTGGAACTTGTATGAAGAAAGAAAATATTTGATGTAAGGATGTGCATGTAATGAAGTGATCGTTTCCATTAATTTAGAAAGCTTGTTCCAGGATTCTTGTGTCACACAATTCGTGAAGTTTCCTCTCTTGTAAAATGATTATTTTTCCAGTTTTCCATATGTTCTTTCTGTCTCTATTGTTTAAAGAAGATTAAGGGTTGAATTTTTTTAAATACATTCTGCTCTACCTTATAAACAATATCTATGTTTTCACTCTACTATTAAATATAGAATTAATCCTAGTATGCTCTATGTTTAATTGAATCTAAATCTTTTCATCCCATTCATTCCATAAATGCTCTAAAGATATAAAAGCTTGCCTACCTTGCCCAATTACATCTGTTTTGACATTCTTGCATTTGATCAACCTAAGACTTATGACTCCATTTCCTAATGGATTTTCCTCGCAATTTCAACCAAACCTATGAAAAAACCAAACTCAGAACTCAATGGCCTAACATCTCAAGACAGTTATTCTAAATCATATAGAGAGATCCCTCTTTGAAGTTGGAAGGGATAGATCCCAACATCCAAAGTGGTTTTGTGCTTACCTCTGGGATTGTCTCACACCCTTGGGAATTTACAGAGTCAAAACATTCTGGCGACCATACTGGGGACTTCACACAAATCTGATATAAATTGAATCTTTCCTTGGTAAAAAATTATTTTAGAGCTTAAAGGCTATTTCAAGTGTGTGAATGTGAAATAGATGTTATTAAGGGTGTTTTGCACCTAAAGTTTGTACATAGTTCTATTTGTAAATAATCTATTACAGATTTAGCTCCTAGAATAATATACACTAGAGCTCATCCAGATCCTAAACCACCAAAAATCGTAGATAATCTTCAAAAACTTATTAGAAAGAGGAGTCTTACTGAGAGCCAAGAAAGTAAAAATCCATTGCCTAGAGTTAATTCTCTCCTTGAAAGTTTTTCAACTGTTGAGGATATTGAATTTGACTTACCTTTTGAGCATAGCCTTTTTCGTACCAAGGCAGACACTTTTGTACCTAAGATAGTTTTTGATGAAAGTATTTTGAAACCTTATATCTCAAAAGGTAAAATAGTTTAATAAGATTGAATTTTTGGTGACCGAACTAGATAAGGCTATGCACAAAGTTGTTATTCATCAACAACCTAATTCTTCAGCTTCTTCCTCTAAGGTGATTCCTCTTATTAGTACTTCTCCTCCAATTTTTCCTCCTATTAGCATTGTACCCATTTCATTTGCTATCCCTACCACCACTACATTGATTCAACAAAGTACAACCCCTCCCCCTTTAATACCCTCCATATCCACACATATTATAGTCTTATCATCTTCTCATTCCCAATTACCTATCATGGCAACTCGTTATGCCCCCTGGTCCTACCTGGAAAACTAAATGCCATGTTGCAAGATTATCATATCTAAATACCTCAATTTGATGGCACAGGGCCAATCAATAATCAAAAACATATAGACAAAATGAATGATTATTAGTATTTGCAAGAAATTGATCATGATGATGTGAAGATGAGACTATTTTCCCAAAGTCTCACAAGAGAAGTTAAGAAATGGTTTAAGGCATTATGAGCTGCCTTTATCCCAAATCTCACACAATTTCACCAAACATTCCTCTAAATATGGGAAGTAAAGAAGACTCCTCTCCAAATATTGGCTAAATATGAGAATATAAAGGGAGCCTCTAGTGAAACAGTCCAAGACTATTGTACTAGATTCAATAACATTTCCAATTCTATCCCAACTGCAATACAACCCGCACTATGACTAGCTCTCATCAAATTTCCAGGTGGTTTTGATCCAGACATGTCTTACCAATTGAGGGAGATAAATCCCGCTATCCTTGAAGAGATGCAAAGGAATGCAGTCAGTGTGGAGGCAAACTTGTTGGCAAACAGAGCTAGGTTAAAGATTGAGAGGAGAGCCACTATTAAAGAAGAACCCACTTCTTCTTCATCATGTGCTAAGTTGGATACCTTAGTTAAAACCATGGAAATAATGATGGAGAGGATAAGTTTAACTGACAGGGCTCCTCTAAGGGAAAATAAAGGTGTTCCTTGAATTATAAATCCTAATTTTAGGAAACATCGACCTCAAATTAAACATAGAGAACAAGGAGGCAAAATTGATCAGCAACAAGTTAGACCTCCTTTCCAAGGGAATTATGCAAATGAAGAAGTTGAGGCACCAGAGGATCTTGAAGAAAATTAAATAAACTTATTCAAGGAAAGTGAAAATGACAACATTTTCTTAACTAAAGAGGAGAAAGATTTGTTCTTGCTATCACAACAAGAAGTCATCCATTCAGAGTCGTATGATTATTAACAAGGATACCAAAATTATATCATGGAGGTGCACAGATAATACAATTTGAGGAGTAAAACGGCTATTGAAAATCCTCCCAAGAAAATTTAGAGTGACACCCCTTCTACTAGCTAGCCAAAGGATGATTCTCAAAAGGAGACTTCTAAAAAATAGGGTGTAAATATCAAATAAATAGATAAACCTCATACATATTTCAATATTGAAAATGAATTATTGAAGGTAAAAATTTCTATTCCTATGACTAAATTAGTTAACATAAATGCATCTAGATTTCATGTCCTAAAGGCTCTGAAGATAGGGGATGGGATGGACACAATTAACTTAACTGATGACTAACCTAAGTTATTGTTCGGGCCTGAAGTTGAAGGGAAGTCTGAGGATGGTAATGTGCCACCTATCTATATTAGTTTGAACATTCATGACAATATTCTACACAATGCTATGCTTGATTCTAGTGCTTCACACAATCTTATGCCTAGAGGCATCATGGAGAAGCTAGGATTAGACACAACAAGACCCTACAAAGATTTATATTCTTTTGATTCGAGCAAAGTGAGATGCTTAGGTCTCATCAAACATTTATGTGTTACTGTGGTCCAAATACCAACAAAGAGTGTGGTAATGGATATTGTAGTGGCAGACATACATCCCAAGTATGGAATGTTGCTATCAATATCATGGGGAGCAAACTTACAAGACACGTTGCAGATGGACATGACCTATTCTACCATTCCCGTTTTTGGTCAGCATAAAAGGTTATACAAGGAAACATTAATGATATATATGGTGGGCAGTCAAGACAAACTAAATAATTACCCCATGTGTTATGTGCATTCAAATATGGACTCCTTTATTTTGTATATTGATGAATGTGTAGATGAAGATGTGTCACACTTGGAAGCTGAATTGACCAAGAGAGAGGAGATAAAATTAGATACTAGGAAACAAGATGAAGAGGGAGAAGCCCTTTGGAACATGGATTTTGATGGGGTTGTTAGCAAGGAAGGAGCAAGGGTAGGTGTTTGGATCTCAAACTCACAAATAATATAGCTGAATATGAAACACTACTTTTAAGACTGAAAAATTTGAAGAGGTTGGGAGCTAAAAGGATTTCAGTACATGGGGATTCTAAACTCATCATTAACCAAATTAAAAGTGAGTACTCAACTAAACACCCTAGACTAAGGGCCTATAAAAATGCAGAAGGCCAACTTGTACTCATGTAGGGCCACTCATGTAGGGTTGACGAAAATATGGGTTTCCAACTTGTAAATTCAATATGTTATTAATGAATCGGAGTTAGAAGGTGATTAAATACTCAATGAAAAGGGCTTGAAGTCCTCTACACTCTCGTGTTATTGACTTCTTAAGTTGGTGATCCCTTTGACATCAATAACAAGTATTTTTCCAACATAAGGAATACGGTTTCAGTGGCCTATGTTATTAGACGTTTTGCATTACATTTGATGAAGCTTTTTAAAATCTTGGGGGTTCTCCGTTGTAATGGGCCTAAGTTGAGCAAAGGGTTCACTTGGCTAGGCTAACATTGGTTGGCTTGGCATGGATGCTTTTAAGCCATGTGGCATTATAGATATATTATTTGTAGTTAGTTTTCCCACAAGCATTTCCTAACTAAAATATGGTGTTCATGTCGATTGTATTATTTTTGTGGTGTGTTTATCAAAGTTAAGAAATTGTGGCTTCTGAAAGGAGGTGATGGTTGCAATTGCCAACACATGTATGTCGAGGTTGAAGATAACATAGATAATCCCTAATTGGGATTTGAACTGCATATGTGAAGATTGAGAGGACATATAGGTCCAACAAGGTGAAATGCAACAACAAAAGTGAAATCTGATGAGAACAACTAGTGTGAGAAAATGTGTAGATGTGAAAGAATGAAAAAATGGTTTCCAAACAACAATTAAAAAAAATAAAAATTACTTGGAGATGAAATTTGTAAATTACATATAGTTGGGCATACAACTATAAGATGTAGTTAGGCATCCTTACCCATGCCAATAAAATCTCAAATAGACCTAAGTGATAAGGGAAACGAGCATGAATATTTCACTTCTCAAATTTAAAGGGGGGAATGTTAGTGTAAGTTTGACTCCATGAAAAATTCAAATTTGTTAGGTCTAGGTACATCATTTTGGTGGCCTATGGTATTAAAGAACATGGATTGCATGTGAGGAAACCTTTTAAAATTGAAGGGATTCTCCATTGTAATGGGTTTGAGTTGAGAAAAAAGCTCACTTGGCTATGCCTAGAAGTTGGTCAGCTTGGCTACTTTTAAGTAAGGCATTTATGCATTTAAACCATGAAGAATAGTGGATCTTTTATTTGCTGCTACTTTTCTCACAAGGGTTTCTAAGGTAAAATATGGTATTCATGTCCATGTATTATTGTTGTGATGTGTTTATCATGTATTTATTTCTTTGTTTTTTGCTATCAAAGTTGATTTGTAGCAATAACCCTATAGCAATCTATGACAAGGACTTGTAGTGATCCATAACATGTGTGTAGTGATTTACATCATGGATTTATAGTGCCTCTTGCAACAACAATCCTACTGATACCAAGGATCTCTAGCAACTCCAACTTGGTTGATGATTTAACATAAATAAATACAAAGTAAACAAATATTTAATATACAATTTAATCAAAATGTGATAGCAAACTATAGAATCTATGATAAAAAAAACATCTTCAACCTTGACATCATGACTTGAGCATAAACAATGTGAAAATACAAGAGTAAAAAATGATGTTCACAACATATCGCACACCAAACACACTAAACATCATATACAACAAACATAAAAAAAATGTCACCCCCTAAAACTAAAAGCACACTACTTCTACATAATTCTACCATAATTGTCAATGGAAGAAATTCTAAACTAACTATCAATAAACTTGTTAAAATCGCTATCAACATTGAACTTCTCTAAAAAAAATGTAAGCATGTCGTATGGCTAAGGCCAACAATTCCTTCCTTTCATTTCTTTAACACCATCATTATATTTTTCATTATCCCTCACCAAGTTAGTGTTTCAAAAACTAATAATTCTAAACTGAAGCAAGGAATTCTAAATCAGCCCATAATAGGCGGTCTCGTACAAGAGCATCATGAGATCCTTCACGGATTTGTCATGATTGTCCATCTCGGCTCTCTTTCTCAGCTCCTCCATGATGGCGTTCTCAGGGTTGATCTCCATCGTTTTCTTGCTGGACATGTAGGACGACATCGTTTTCCATCCATACTCGCCCGTCACCAGACAGCAAGGGGAGTCCACTATGCGATCCGAAACCACTACCTTCTCCACCTTTTCACCCAAGATGTCCTTCATCACTTTGCACAGGCTCTCAAATGCGGTTATCTTCTCTTCCCTCTTTTTCTTCTCCTCCTCTGTCTCTGTCTCCTCCAGCTTCAGCCCTTCTTTCGTAGCAGAAACAAGCTTCTTCCCGTCAGCTCACTGCGTACTCATCGACGGCATCCACCATGAACAGGACCTCATAACCCTTCCTCTTCAGTCTCTCCAGGAACGGAGAATTCTCCACTGCCTTCTTGCTCTCACCGGTGATATAATACATGTCCTTCTGCCCCTCTTTCATTCGGGTCACATAGTCCTTGAGGCTCGTCATCTCGTCTCCACTCTTCGTCGAGTGATATCTCAGCAAATCCGCGAGCTTAGCCCTGTTCTGGCTGTCTTCATGTATCCCCAATTTCAAGTTCTTCGAAAACGCCTCATAGAACTTGGCATACTCCTCTTTGTTCTCCGCGATCTCGTTGAACATTTCAATACACTTCTTTACCAAATTCTTCCTAATTACCTTCAGAATCGAAACTTCCCTGGAGATATTGAGGGGCAGATCGTCAGAGTCCACCACACCTTTCACTTCCTCAATATCCCCTTCATCTTCATCTTCCTTCTTCTCCTCTGCCTCCTCTTCGTCGTCGCTGACCTCCTTTTCGGTAGTCTTCTCAGTCCACAAATAGATGGGATAGCTGATGAACTTGGAATGCTTCTTGACCAGATCCTTCAGCCGCCGCTCCTCCAGGTACTCCAGCTGCCATCCCCAACCAAGCCATGCCCTTAAATTTAAATAAATGCACAGGAAATGTTAAAAGAAACAAATTGATGAAACATATTAGAAAAGGGCATGTTTATAGTACCTGGTCTTCCTTGAGAAACAGAGTAATTTTAGTTCCCCTGCCCAGGGGCTCTCCGTTAACGTCTCTAGTAACAGTAAACGACCCCCCAGCCTGGGATTCCCAAACGTATTTCTCATCGTCGTAGTGCTTAGTGGTAACAATCACTTTCTCCCATGAACTCCTTGGTCCCCGATCTCGCAATGGTTCCCAAATTGTTCACCAAATCTATGCATTGCATTGCAAATCAGAAAATTTCACACAAACATAAGCATAAACTAAACTAAACTAAACATAAGCATACAATCATAAGAATCATATATCAAAGTTCTAGTGTACTTACCCGCTTTACTCATGCCTATTCCGCTGTCAATAATAGTGAGGCACTTGTTAGCCTTGTCGGGCACAAGCCCAATGAAGAGCTCCAGCTGAGCATCGAGCTTGCTCTTATCCGTCAGTCCTTCGAACCGAATTTTGTCCAGCGCCTGCAGCCATTGCCACAAACAATAATCAGCATTTAATATATTGGCATGTGATTATTGATGAATCTAATTTACTAGGATGAATTGCTGATTCATCCTATTTTACTGCCCTGTAATCAAAGCTTCGAGCCCCACCTAATTATCTGAAAATATAACCCTACACTTTGGATGGGAAGGGAATGGAAGTTCAAAATTAATAAATCTTAAATTTCATACTTACATCGGACGAATTGCTGATGAGCTCCCGGAGGAAAATCTCCTTGTTGCTGTAGAAAGTGTTGATGATGAGGCTTAGCAGCTGATTAATTTCAGCCTGGAAAGCGAAGGCCTCCACCTCGCCACTCTGCATGTTCACGTCCACCATTGGAATTGGAATTGGAATTGCGACGAATCAAAATAGAATAGAACAGTGAACCAGACAAGTATTCAACACTTTCAGATCGCCGAAAACCTAGAGCAGATGCAGAAATCTCTTCTAATATATATCAGAAACTCCGCTGATATCAATCTTTCGCACAAAACGTTGCCAAGGCGTACTTCTAATGGTTTCCTCACCCAAGCGATGAAGCTTAACAGCCTTATTATATCTGATTCTACGACTCCACGATCGTTCCTATCTATGAACGTCGAATGAGGCTTTGGATGTCTCTAGAATCCTTTGGCCAATCTCGGGCCTTCGCAAAGTCCACGTATTTGAGCACGGGTTTGCCCTCTAGGTAAATAGGGTCTTGGTTTGTCTTTTAGGTTAATTTTTCATGATAGCATTGGTTAATTTCAAGGGTATTAAGGAGAATTGACTCTCTCATCTCCGACTAGTGAGGTACTCAATAATTTTGGGAGTCCACCTAGTTAATTAACGCTTGGCCTTATTAATATATATTAATATTAATTTAGTAATATATATTAATAATCGGTGAGGTACTCAACAATTGGGAGTCCACCTAGTTAATTAACCCTTGGCCTTATTAATATATATTAATATTAATTTAGTAATATATATTAATAGGTTTATGATAAGAATTGGTAGAGATTAATATAAATTTATTTTGAAGAGGAACCTAATTTTTCAAAATATTATTTTTATACTAGATTATAGTGAAAATGCTTCCACTCTTAATTAGATTTGAAAATTAAAAAAAAGAAAGAAAGGTAAAACAAAAAATAATAAACTAAATATTTTTAGAATAAAAAATAATTTTTGAAATTTGAATTTTTATTTTGAAATAAAATTTGCTAGGAATAAGAATTATTTTAAAAATAAAAATCTATATTTGTTAAAAATAAAAAAAATTTGTAGGATATTTGATTAAAATTTTCATTTTGTTTAATTTAATACAAATATTATTATATAAAGAAAATCAACTTATGATAAACTAGGTTAGTAAAGATATTCTAAGCAGGTGGAATTTGAAGTGATAGTGCCATTTGCCTCCATTAAAATCTATGGATTATTATATCAAACTAATGAGTTATATCCACAACAACATTATATATGATTTATTAAATTAAACCAAGAGTTTATTGACGACAACTTTATATATGATTTTGATTATAGTAGCAACCATATCTTTTAATTATAATTTTTTTCTCAATTGTATATATGATTGACAAAGTGATTTGAAAAAAACAAAGTTGGAAAAAATAAAAATAAAAAACAATTTGGCAAAACCAAAAAATAAAACCACATTAATTTTTCTTTTTAATTTCCTAACTTCCATTTTTTTAGAAGGAAAAACCTCAAAGAAACCCCCAATACTCTTCCGTTGCTAAATGTTTGCATGTAAAACAAATGTGTTTCATACATGCAGATAATTTTGACCAATTCTTATTGCTACATTACCACTAAAATGTTTCTCGAACCCCATCCTCTAACATATTATCCTTGCAATTTATAGGGCTACGAAACACTTAAGCAAAATGTAGCTAACAATTCTTCATGTTACATACTACCATCTTCACCATGACAAAATGACAAGGAAGGGATAAATGTTAATTGCAGAATACAAACCGAAAATCGTGAACACATTGTACATAGGTGAAGTGACAACTCACTTAAATCCCTGAAACTGACAAATTTTTATGTTCTTCTTGGGCAAGGCAATGGACCATCATTGTTGGAATTGTTATGCTAGCCATGAGCCTTGGGCCTACATCAAAATTATGCCCAAAGTGCAATATGATCATATGACCACTCGCGAGAAGGAAGACCTGTGTCTTTACAGAAGCTCTCCTCATCCAAAAGCTCTAACAAGAACTCTGCCCTAAGTGAATCTGTTGTATACAAAATATAGTCAAGAGTTTCAAAAAAATGTTTGGTACAGTTGGTGAATAAAGGTTCATTTGTTGCAATGTCCATTCTTCTTTGTTGATGGTCTAAACCTTGTGTTATTCCTACCATTCTTGCAAAGCAAGAATAAATACTAACCAGAGGTAGTTAGTAAAAAAACTTGCTTGCATGACATAATATACCAAGGGGATTTGTTGTTAAGTCTGGATGTGAGGATTCAACTTTTCCCATTGCAAGAAGAGCATGGGGGCCACTTGCAGGAATTGAGTTGAAATCACCACAGACTAACATAGGTATGTCTACACTAACAACCATTTTCTGTAGTCCTTTAAGAAGAGTATGAACCTGCTAGAGTTTGACATCCTTGAGATCTAGATTTCCATTTGTGTGTATTAGCCACACAAATAAGTTGACTTTTTCCCGGTGCAAGGGAATCGATCCCATGGTTAGTGTCCTTTTCCTCCAAAACTAAATCAGAGCAACATTGTCTCTGTGTTATGTCCCTATAATACTAGTGATTACCCCATTACTATTGTAGTTGTATCCCTTATTAATATTGTTGTGCCCCTATTGTCCCCATATTTTTATTACTGTGCCCCATTGAATCCCTCCATTGTTATTTTTGTGGCTTTATATTATTATTGTTAGGTCGGCTGGGTTATATTGTGACTCCTTAGACTCCTATATATAGAAAGGAAGTTTTGTCATTTGAATCATCCAAGAATTGTTCATTTATGTAATGTAAAGGAGGTTTCCCCATCGAATAGGCTGAATTATAAGGCGTTTATCTATCTTTTCTATATTTTCTGGAGCTAGTTTCATAACATTTGGTATCAGAGCTTTGGATTCTAAGGTTTCGTTGTTCCAAATAGGTCATCGTGGCATTGTCGCTATAACTTTTTTTCTACGATGTTTCAGAAGCTAAAAAAA
Source organism: Pinus taeda (assembly GCA_000404065.3). Taxonomy (NCBI): domain Eukaryota; kingdom Viridiplantae; phylum Streptophyta; class Pinopsida; order Pinales; family Pinaceae; genus Pinus; species Pinus taeda. The sequence goes on from APFE030425568.1 coordinate 30,409, forward strand.
AACCCATTTGACAAAAAATCGCATTGAACCTCAGGTCAAAATTTGAGAGCTTTTCATGCTATATTTGCAGAGATATGATCTGAGAAAGTTGGTCTTTTTGTAGACTCCTGAATCACTTTCCAAACAGGTGACCTGGGGAAAATCGTCATAACATTCTCTCTAAACATCAGATTGAAATTTCATAAGAAGGTACAGAAATAGGACGGAATGTAGTTTCTTATAGATATTTTTCAGAGCCAAACGTCGAAACAGTGACTCATGACACGTCGTACAAGTTCGCTCTACTGAACTAGTCTATAATCAGGTCACTGTGGGAGATTTCGCATAACTCTTCCTTGGAGAATCCAATTTGGATCAGACTGGTGGCATTGGAAAGAGGAAACATAGGGCTACTGCAAGTCACAATTTCAGAACTAGATGATCTGAAAGTACAGAGATACATCAGAGGCAATATCGAGCTCCTACAAAGTGAAAAAAGATGTGTAGATTCTTTTAAATTTTTGCTTAAGATTGGTTTGAAAATTTATTTTGAAGGAATTCAAAGGGCTAGTAGAGTATTATTATCGGTAACTGATGCCCCGAAGAAAGAAAATGCAAATGCCTAGTAAGCAACCTGAAAGCTCTAGCATGACTCATGAAGAAGAGGAAGAAATGCTACATGATATATCAAAATTACAAGAACAAGTGCAACAAGTGTCACTTGCACAAAAAGCAACAAAATCTAAGATTGATGGTTTAAAGAAAGGTGTAGAAGCTGAGATGGATGGTTTAAAGAAAGGTGTAGAAGCTAAGATGGATTTTTTAAAGAAAGGCGTAGAAGCTAATATGGATGGCATGGAAGCTAAGATGAATGGCATAGATGCTAAAATTGATGGCATGGATGATAAGATGGAAGAATTGAAGATAAATATGAATAAGTTGCTACAAGAAATGGTCACTAATGGTGAAAGGGTACTAAAGGAAACTCATGATGAGAAAAAAATAAATGTTAATCATGATTCCATAGACTCTAATGTTGGATCGAAGACCCACCATATTCCAAAAATCGATATGAGGAAGTTTGATGGCAAGGATCCCGCAACATGGATATTACAGATGAAGAAATTTTTCGATCTCAATAATGTGTAAAAATATTCCAGAGGAGCATAGGATTGATGTGTTCATAGGGACTTTAAAGGATAATATCCAACATGATGTTCGCCTTTGGGAACCTGATTCATTAGAGAAGGCATTTAGGTTAGCAAGAAAAATGGAAAGCAAAATTATGGCAACGAGGAAGCATACCAGTCACAACTATAAATATGGAAGTGTTGTTACCCCCAACCTTTCACAACCTATAAGGTTGACACCACAACAATTGGAACAAAAAAGAGAAAAAGGCCTTTGTTACAGTTGTGATAACAAATACACTAAAGGTCATAAGTGTGCTAGAAAAAAATTATTCTACATAGATTGTGAAGAGGAAGAAGAAAAGGAGCAAGAAAGGTCAAAAGAAGAGGATATACTCCAGTAACAAAGCCTAGATAAAGAAGAAATGAATCTGACCATATCTTGTAATGCATTGGCTGGAATTACCACTCCTCAAACCATCAAGATAGAAGGACAAATCAAGAGGAAAAAGGTAATAGTGTTGATTGATTCAGGAAGTACCCACAATTTTATTCATTGTAAGGTAGCAAAAGAATTGAATTGCTTCCTATATCCAGCACCAGAGTGTCAAGTGATGATTGCAAATGGAGGAACAATAAATTGCTCTGGAAAGTGCCATAATATCAAGCTATCCATGGGAGAATATGTAATGACTAGCCCAATGCTTTCCATTCAAATGGGAGGTGTTGATGTTGTACTAGGAGTCCAATGGCTACAATCCTTGGGTACAATAGCTTTTAATTTTCAAGAAATTTTCATGAAATTTT
>APFE030425570.1:0-11513 GCA_000404065.3 Pinus taeda
ATTAATTTTTTTTCACTCTAAACAAAGTTTACACTTCAAAAGATTTGATCCCAAAAGATTTTATCTTTCTATCCTTTAGGTAGATTCAAGTTAAGACATATCTACAGTGATTATTAATAACTATAATTATTATTTTCTTTTATGTAAGTGGGCAGAGTCAATATAATATAACATAATACCACATTACAATATTTCTTAAATATATAATATTTACGTTTACGATTCAAGACGTGGTATATTCTAGACATGGTGAAAGTCTAGCAATGAAACTTTAGGAAAGAGAAGAGAATCTTTAATTTCCAAGTAGTTAAGATAGTTACTTCTTCCTCCTATAGAGACTAGAAACTAAAAATGAGGAGAGAGGCAACTAAAGGAGAGAGGAAATCTTGAGCAGGGCAATGCCAAGGTTAAACAGGATGTTGTTGCATGGTGTTCTTGACCTAGACAAGAGCAAGTGGATGAACGTGTCTAAGTTCTGAGATGGATTCTTGAGGACTAAGAACAAACTACTATGAGACAACTACTCTCAAAATTAAAAAGGCTCTGGGGGAGATCTAGATGTAATTTCCAAGCTCACTAGTTGGCTCGAGGAGTCTTCGTCCCAGTTTAATTCCATGGTGGGTTGAACTAATACAAATAAGTATAATTGAAAGATAAACTATCATTAGTTCTATTATGAAAGATATGGTCTATATATGTTACTAATGAAATAATAAAGTTTTGAAGTAATGATGAAATTTTTTTGTTTCCTCTATAGGAAGAATTAACAGTAAAGTAGATAAAGATTTTGGATAAGTAATTAGTTTGTTTTCTTTTTGCAACTACTGTTAGAGTCCGAGATTATATATATTATATATATAATATTATTATATATATGTATAATATTCATTTAAACAAAGAAAACTTCTTTGTAAATTGTAACTGTATTCTAAGAAAAATATTATAAATAAGTCTTTGTGAGATAGAGGGAAAACTGCAGTGGTGAAACTTTTCCATGAAATTAAATAACAAAAACATAAAGACCCATGTTAGTCGTATGGCCTAGCTGCAAAAACCCAACAACCTAACAAGCATTCCTAGGGCCTTGAGTAATCCATGCTACATTAGTAGAGGGGTACTGTGAGACAAAGAACCTTGTAGCTGGGCATTGAACCAAATTTTACAAAAGAAAACTAATACAAGAGATAAAATCAAGAGCAATAATCGAGTTGAGTGATGGAAAATTAAAGAAGGTTTTGTAAGAGTAATACCTTGTTTCTAATTCAACAACAATAATCTATTTATTTTTCAGAAATAGTAGTATCATAAAAGAAACCCTTGCTGTAAATAAATAACACAAAATTGCAAATAATAAGTCTAGGAAAGGTTGCTACTTGCAGTATAGCCATGGTCAAACATTTCCATTAAATTTGGAACAAAGATAAAAAATCAAAGCTACAAACTTCCTCTATATCTGGGTTCCTTAGTGCAGCACTGCACCACCTATTTAGCATGACTATGTGTAATTAGCAAGAAAAATTCAAAAGCCCATATCCTATAAAGGAGATTATTTCCCTAAACCCAAGGCTTTGTCGCATAATTGCCAACTAACAGATAATAATAGTAAAGATTAAATGAACACCTATAGAATCTAAGAGAAACATGTCATGAATAACCCAAGAAGCTTGCAGTGCTTGCTACAGTGGCGAGGTTTTCTTACTGCAGAAACTAGCCCCTGCATCCATGGAAAACCCAAAAAGGACCAATTATAGAATCTAAGAGAAACATGTCATGAATAACCCAAGAAGCTTGCAGTGCTTGCTACAGTGGCGAGGTTTTCTCACTGCAGAAACTAGCCCCTGCATCCATGGAAAACCCAAAAAGGACCAATTAGTTTCTGGCAAAATTGAAGAGGGAAGTGCACAAAACAAAGAGAAGTATTCTCATTACAGAATTACTCTCATAAGTGAACTTTCTTCCTAAACCTTTGACAAAAACCAAGAACTTCGGAACTACACCATGAAAGAATATGGGTAAGGAGAATTTATCTAAAAACAAATAATTATAAACTCAAAACTAAAGATTTACTTTCAGATAATTCCTCATGTAAACTTACTAGTGGGTAGCCATTGCAAAAAGGAAGGGGACGGGGTTAGTTGTTGTTGTTAGTGCACAATAATCTTTATTTTATGATTAAAGCCTTGTAGTTTGTATAAAAGGCAACCCATACCTACATAAAAAAAAGAAAACAAAAAACCTTGTAACTTGACATCAAGAGTACCTAATGTTGGGAAATGGAATGATTGAACCGCTGGAATGAAGATTTGGGTTGTGTGGTGCCACAGAGCCGTTTCAGATAGGATAGGGTTCAAATGAGCTAGAGATCCATTGAGAGTGCGGTGTGGATACCCCAAAACTACCCTCATGAGTGTCGAGTAGTTACCTAAAAACTACCCTTAGCACCCCTGTGCCATCAAAACCTTAAAACTGCCCTTAGCACCCCTATGCCATCAAAATAGGTGGATTGAATCTAACGATGGAGTTGCGGCCATTTGTTGGCGAAATGAATTACCACCTAGAATAGAACTGTTGTGAACCTCACCCTTGTGATAGGTTGACAATGCCAACTCCAATTTTTAGTCTAGCATAGGCATAAGTTCGCCATAATAGGAATTAAAATTTAATACACACCATATTGTAAACTAAAGTTTAAAAAAATTAATTCAATAAAAAGTAAAGTAAATGATTCAATAAACAGTCAATTGAAACACTCACGATAGATCTGATAACAGAAACAATGGATTCCAATTTTGTGAACATGATAGATCTGATAACAGAAACAAAACAATGGATTCCAATTTTGTGAAAATGTTGAAGAGTTAACCTGTAGCGAGACACAGGAAAGATATAAATGGATTGTCTAGTTTTATATATGTGAAACAGTCAATTGAAACACTCACGATAGATCTGTTATGATAACAGAAACAATGGATTCCAATTTTGTGAAAATGTCGAAGAGTTAACCTGTAGCGAGACACAGGAAAGATATAAATGGATTGTCTAGTTTTATATATGTGTAAGAGTATGAGACATGCGAGCACAACATCAAATGAGCAAAAAGGCGGAAAGTCTAAAAGAAATAAGAACGTTTCGAGAAAAGCAATATCAAAACCTGAGAGGTAGGTGACGCTTCAAATATTGGGCTCCATCTGTATACATAAATACTAATCTCATTTACATCAGTTAAGATTTGAATATAGGAGTAGCCGAGAAAGTCAGACACACAGTTTCAATTAAGTAGACTTGTCAACTTAATGGAAAGCATAAAAAATGATATACCAAGCTCACCGGTCTTTGGATTTCCCGAAAATAAGTATACAACCACTCTCCTCGTGCCGTATCTAAAAGCATCCAGCTTCTTCTCGATTATTTGCCAATTTGGTTGCAGCCCTGCAATGTCTGCAACTTCTAGAGTCTGTGAACTTTTAATGAAGCAAAACTCCATCGCATAATTGTTATTATTTATCCTCCTCTGCCTCCCGTTCTATCGATATAAATATGAATCAAGCAAAGCCCAAGATAACTCCTCATTAAAAATATAAATTGTTATCATGGATCCTCATCCTCCCCCGCCTCCGCCTCCGGATCTGGCATTCTCTTCCGCCTGTGGTTCAATCAGGATGTATCGAGGGCATATGGATTATCTCCGACTTCTTCTCTGTTATGCGACTAAATTTTCTTCTCTGTTTATGGGCTGGATATCTCCATGGATATGCAAGTTTTCTCCCATGGATTTGTGTTTTGTCACGCGGGCTATCTTATCACCGCCGAACATGACAATTACTACCGTTGATGCGCGACTTGACTCACCAAAATGCGAATTATCATCCGTTAAAATGCAAGTTATCACTCGATACGCGGGTTATCACCGCGGAACATGCCGATTACCACGGTTGATGTGAGAAGTTAACCACCCAATATGCGAGTTATCATCAATTGATATGCGCGTTATCTTTGCATACGCCAATAATCACATTATACGCGATTTGTCAAGGGATACGCGAACTATAACCATTGGATACGCGATATATCAATCGCTACGCGGGTTATCAAGTCTTAACTACTCAGATACGCTGGTTATCACCGCATGACATGCGGGTCAACTTTGCCGTTTACACGACTGTTTTCCGACCAATTTGCGGTTAATGACCACCAAAAATACCAAATATCTGGCTTCTCTCTCCGTTATGCGACCTATAACCACCAATACGCGAATTATCAGAGCTGAATACGCGAATTATCAGACGATACGCGCATTATCAATTGATACGCGAATTATCATCAAATACGCTGGTTATCATGTGTAGTATATGCCATTTATCACCGGAAAACGGATTATCACGGCAGTGCCAGGTTATCTCAACGCGGGCCAATGTGATGTCCACGAGATTTGGAAATACAGCCAATTATCATGTGATCTCCATGAAATATGCAAATTATCTGTTCTCAAATTATCAATGGTACTGATCAAATGAATTAACGCTCCGTCCAATATATGAATTGCGTCATGGAAACTCGACAAGGAAACTGCTGGCCTTCGTCGTTAGGTAAACATCCAGTAAAACGAAACTGGTGAAGCGAAACCTTATGTTCGGCCCGCTGCGCCTTTTATTTTATTGCAGGGGCGCCTCGAGGTAGTTCTTCCCACTTTATCTTCGGCCCACTGCGCCTTTTATTTTATTACAGGGGCTCCTCGAGGCAGTTCTTCCCACTTTATCTTCGGCCCGCTGCGCCTTTTATTTTACTACATTACAGGGGCACCTCGACATAGTTCCTCCATTTGATTATATTCACTGCAATTACCACCGTTCGGCTGCTTCTTCTTTGACTTTTCAAGATCGATGGAGGATGGGCAGGATTGGCGACATTACTGGAAATGAAGGGCAGATCAGGTGACACTGCGCTCTTGTTAACTGAACTGCATTAACTGCACGCGTGCGTAACGTTCTTTACTCATTTCGCTAAATGCATAAATTATTCTAACATTCTTCCCTCATTTCCCTAAGTGCATAAATTCTTTTCATTCCCTAAAACTGTATTGGTGTTGTTCGAGAGGGTGACAATGCTATAAAGGTGCGAGCTGAACGATGTAAATATACGTTTCTTATTGTAATCACGGATACATTTTGAATCACTTCCGCTCAAAAACACTTTCGAAGGAAATGGATTGCAATATATATACGTTTGGGGTCATTCTATTTAATATTTATTTCGAACCAAACTTGTATGTCTGGATTCCGAGAGCAGCAAATCCGAAAGTAAAGCAGATTGTTAAAGTTTCAAATTTCATGATATCATTACAGATAGGTGTTGGTATCATAGAATATAGAGGTATATATAGGTATATTTCAGCAGGATAGAAAGTTCGTATTTTCTTCAACGTGTTTAATTTGTATGCATTTCCTTTGCAAGCATCTTACTATCCTTTTGGTTTACTTTGTAGTTAAATTCTTTTTAGTGGTGTAATTTATAACATTTGAGTTAGTATTTGAGTATTAAATTGATCTATTATTAAATTATTAAAATTTTAGGATATTGTGAATTATAAGAAATGATATGTATTTTTTTATTAGGATAATGTGTAACATAGTGTATATGTATGGATAAACATTAGCAAAATGTATCTGAGATGTCTTCTACATAAACACTTCTACATAAACATTCTTACCTAAAAGCATGCTTGCAATCTACCTTTAACTGCGAAACTAGGTGGTCTCTTTGAGAGTTCTAAGACCAACTTTTGACATCATAGAACCATAGCAAAAAGAATAGTATTATAAAATGAGTGGGCAATGAGAACAAAATGCCACAAGAAAAGTCTCGAGAATGTTTTTCTTTGATATTCATAGAAATATTGGTAACACTTACTTGAAGAGGTCATCATAGCCTTCTTGTAAGCATGGAGGTCATTCCCACTAAAAAAACAACACTTATGCTCGTGTTGACCTCCTTCTCAGAGGTTTCACCTATGGGATGGTTTGCAACGATTAACTTGTTGGAGCAAGTTTGCTCCTTCTCCATATGGTTGAAAGTGTTGGCACAACCTCGTACCTTTTCCTTCTTTTTCTAAAACCCGAGATGTTTACTGTTCGTAGGCTTGGTACCTTGACAAATCAAGTTTCCATTATCCCAATTGTTTGCCGAGTTGGAGGAACCTAGAGGAGGGGATGGAGGAGGGGATTGAATTCCTCAAGCAGGTGACATGACCCTTAAAGTAGAGCGAGCCTCCACTAGATTGAGATATATGTCAAAAATTCTTCTTTCCCTAACACACATGACCTATTCCCGATCCCTCTAACAAGAAACAAGTTCTAGACTTCCTCATTACCATTGATAGAGTTCCTAAGATCTTACGTGTCCATAAATGTGACCAAGTGTCTAATATATCGCGGAAAATCTTCATCAAATTTTTCCACCCCTTGGCCATTCCATGGTGGGGGACGTTGATGGCCTCTTTCTTTCCCTCCTCTCCTAGCACATCCCTGTTCAGAGATGATAGCTATCATGTAAGAAAAATCTCTTCCCTTAGTGCCGAGGCCATCAACCTTCACTACTTTGCACATGCAATAGAGAACAACCACCTACAGAGCAGTTTGAATGTGGGAATGAATGCCACCTTAACTAATAATGTTTGAATCCATGTCCCAAGTAAGGTATGTATGTCGATTCCTTTTCCATCCACCGCCTTCCCCTCTACATCAAATGTGATCTACAAGGTTGAATCAACAATATCACCAACGAACCTCATTCATTAATGTTCTAGATTGAGTTGGCATGGGAGGCATGACAGACATAGTAATTCGGGAGGACACATTGATCCAGGGTTTGTACATGGAGTATTATATAAGCCTTCAAAATAAATTAGTTATGATGATAGAAGTTCTAAAATGTTTTCGAGGAGGAATTAAGAGTACAACTAAATTATTATATAACTTACTTTATAAGAAATTTGGAAGAAGTAGATTATGTGTACATTAGATATGAACCTATAGATCTAATTCCTACCTAGAGTAATAACAAACTAAGGGAAATTAGAATTTCCAATCTAGGATTGACCTAAGCTTTAAATTAATCTTAATGCAATATAAACCATCTAACATATTCAAATTGAATTTTCAATTGTTGAAGATGCAAGAATTTATGATCATGATTGAAGATTATTGCAAACCTATAATTAATATTTAAGAGAATTTTCATTCATTTAATTTCAATTAAAATTTTGAAATAGAAAAGAAAAGGCTACTACTTAATGAGAAGGAGATAAAAAGAAAAAGAATGATAGATTATTCAAATAAGTGGAATTCAAGTAGGCTTCCTAAATGCCTTACAATAGTAATAGATGGGTGTCGAAATTTGAAAGCCAACTAGTTAATGTGAAGGAGATCAAAAGAAAAAATATGATAGGTTTTTAAAATAAGTGGAATGCAGTTAGTCTTGAAAAAAACTTTACAATAGTAATAGATGGGTGTGGAAATTTGAACAAGGATAAAAGATTGAGTGTAAATCTTGTGGAAGAAAAAAGATAAGAGCATCATAGTGGATAAGTAATAAAAGATACTTAAGGATAGAGCCATATGGATGTAACCATAGTGATGACAATACCAATTATTTTCTTAGATATGTAATAATGGGAACAACATGAACTCATTTTGGAAAATTGACAAAGGAAATGATAGTTCCACAAGACGTTGTCAAAGGAGTCAATTTCTTGTAGGAACCCTATGGTTGATATAATTATCTAAGTAGTATGGCTATCCAAATCATTTACTAGACTTGTAAATAAGAGAGAAAAAGAGGTTCTAAAAGAAAAATTGAAAGAAATTTTATAAAAGGATAATATGGCCACATGGCCTTCCTATATAATTATTCTTAGGATTTTTTCATTTCTTCGAAAATTACTTAAAGAACAGGAGATTATAACACTACTTTTCTACAATTTAATCCTAAAAAGGAAATGCAAACAACCTTTAGAAAAATAAATCCAATATCCTTATACAAATCCATCTATAAAATTATCTCAAACTTTATTGGAAAAATAAAGAAATATGTTTTATCAAAGAAAATCTATTGCGAATAGTTTGATTTTTTAGAGGGAATGGAAATCCACAAGACAATTGGGATCACATAAGAAAATATTCACTCAGTGAAGATTAGGGGTCAAAGATAAATGGTGATTAAAATGGAAACTCTCGAAATCATATGACATTGTAAGATTGATTTACACTAGACTTATTATTATACACTTACGTTTGTTATTTGGGTGATGATGTATATTACTTCACTATCTCTGAATCATAATCAATTAGGTGACAAAGTGATGCCCTTGAATAGGGAGGGGTATTACGTAAGTGTTTCCCTCATTGATTTTTATATTCTTTTTAATTTCTAAAGTTATAACTAGGTTAATAAAGGAGGCTTCAAAAAAAGGTTCTTTCAAAGTGATAATCATCGGAACAACATATAACAAAACACGTCCCTTTTTTATGGTTGATGTCAAAAAAATAAATAATGGGACATGAAAATAAATTTTAGAAGTTGGAGGTATATTGAATATATTTTGCAAAGAAACTCATAAGATTGTAAATCCTAAATAATCTTCTATCATTATGGGGGTATAACTATGCATGAAAAGGATTATTTTTCTAAATTATTTGTCTACCTTTTTATATAACTACATGTTGGCGGTGTTGAAAGCCGCAAATAGGGAATAAGGTATCCTCAGTGTGAATTCCCACTTAGAGCCCACACAAATTGGAGTACGAGTCATGACTAGTTGCCAAAAGTGGTGGTTTTAACGGTAGGCCTTGGCTGCAACAAACACATAAGATGAATTATGCATGACTTTGGTGATAACAAGTGTATGAATTTATCTGAGAGTGTAATGTATCAAAGGTTCATTCACATCAAAAGGGGGCAATGTGACCCCCTTAAAAGAAAGTAATAATAGATATTTTAAAATAGGCATACAAGAACCATTAGTTAACCTACAAAATAGTTCACAAGGTAACAGCTAAAATCATAATATAGAAACACAAATTCAATGTGAACATACTAAGGTTAAAAAAATAGTTCCTTAAAATTAGCATAATGACACCACATATATCGCAAATATATAAAGGATATTCTTACAACATTCATAACATATACATGAGAATGTGGCAGCTCTGAGAGCTTCTCATTAAGAAAGTGAAAGTCCCAAGCATACAATTAACTTGATGTAGTACTAGCCCCAATAGTGGATCATGAAGCCAAAACTTGCTTCCCTTAAAAGAATGATACTCTTCCTATTCTAACAAGAGAAGCCAAGGCCTCAAAATCTGTCTCCAAGCCTCTTTGGTTCCAATCCATTCCCTTGAGTTATGAGGGTTTATTTATAAAAAATGAGACAACTCTTCATCTCCCTTTGTGACATTTGGACTTCCCTCATAACTCTCTTACATATTTTGTCTTTTATTGACTAATCACTTTTCATATTCCACATTAAATTATTTGGACTTCCATTTACATTTATTTCAAAGTAAAAAAAGAAAAGAAAAAACCCATATGAGACAAAAATGGTTAGAGCCTAATAAGATGAAATAGATGTTAAGTTTGAGTTTAAGGAAATTGTAGCTCAACAACTTCAACTTGAATACCTTCAATTACATAGCGGTTCCAAGCTTTGTATTATGCAATGATATCCTCCTACTTTGCAATAATTTTAAGGTGCAAGCAAACTCTAGCTTCCATTGTATCAAAGTAGATAGTTTTGGTATTAGATTGAGTGTCCTTCTTCAATAAGAAAAACATAGTGTTGATCTTAGGAGGGCCACCAATATACTTCTGCATAGTATGCTAGTCAATCTCTAAGTCTGCTTGGTGGAGATCTTCTTAAGCTAGTCAAAGTATTCTGTAACTTCTTGCATGCCTGAATTTCTTCCTTTAGTCTATGTGAATGTGCCAATTAAGGGAATCTTATGAGTTTTCACCAAGGAATCCACATTATTGTAAAATCGTGCATAAGAGGATACAATACTAGTTATAAATGTGTTAAGTTATTTGTTGTTATGCTTGAGCATTATGAGCTCCGCCTTTTCCAACTCATATTATTGCCTTATATTCTTAACCAGTTCCGGTGGTGCACCTATATAATTCATTCCTCATTCATGAACCACAATGATAGTTACATCAACAACTTTTAGAGCTTTTGCATTATCTTGTGATTTCTTCTACATGTTGTGCCAGGGAACACATGCCTTATACAAGGTGACAAACTCCTCATAAATATTCATCATAGTGTCTCCCAATGCCTACACCTCGCTAAATATGGATTTTTGGAATTCCTTGAAATAGAACTGTGTGGAAGACTTTGGACTTTGTGCTTGGAGTTTCTCTACCCATTGTCTTGTATCTGTCAAGTCCTTTGCTAGTTTCTTTTTTCACTTCCATCAAAAAAATTATGTTAGAATTTGCAGCTCCTACAAAGCCTAAGTTGGTTGTGGTGATGGTTTATGGATTCTTCGTAGTGTCTGTGGCAATCTCCCTCTTTGTATTGAAAAAACCATGATGTATGAGGTCATCATGGAAATGTTTCTTTCTCTCTAGCATTATATATCATTCAAGCTCATCAAAAGTAAAGCTGCAAATATCCATGATTGGGCTGTCATCTAAAGGAGAAATATCCCCTCATAACCTAAAGCTAGAAAATCTTTCTAAGGAGGCAAAGACTAAATGATGATTTGAATGTGTGTTGGGAATGAGATAAATATCATGTTTCTACTACCCATGTTTTACCTCCATATCTTGAACAAATATAAGCTCTTGAATCTCCTGAGAAAGTCATTGATCCCGTTGTTATTTGTTTTGATTTTCCTGTAGCCCATCTTTCTTTTCTTCTTCTTCTTTCTTAAGAATTTATTCTTCTTCCTATTTCATTTTCAATCATTTTTCCCACATCTCCATTCCTTATTGTTCCTCATTTTTTTTCCTTCTACCTTTTGTCTTCTTCCTTCCTCTTATGCTCTTCTTCTTCTTTTCTGTTATGCTCTTCTTGTTTTCACTTCCTATTTCTCCCTATTTCCATATCCACTCTCAAGATATATGAGTTTGCTTTAAAATTGGGGCTTTGTACCTCTCCTAGACTATGAGGAACCTTAATTTTATATCTAATGCTCACTAGGTTGCTCTCCTTTCATTGCCTTGCTTCCAAAGTGATTTTTTGCATTGAGAATGCATGTGAAGGGCCTGCATGTTCACCTAGTGTTGGGAGTGTATATTCACTTTAAAATTTCTTGATATTTTCCTCCTCTGGCCTGATAATATCCCAATGACAAATAATAATGTAGCTTGACACAATGTTTCCAAAAAATTCCCTTGGGTTCTTACTAATGGTAATATATGTAGGTTTTAACCCCATATAGAAATTACCTACATACAAATTCTAAAACACATAAAATAAACAATGCAAGAGCATAACACATAAAACACATATACAC
>APFE030425583.1:0-45496 GCA_000404065.3 Pinus taeda
AGATTCACAACTCGTCATTCTACAGCTCACTAGCATCTATTCTGTTTGGAACCCAACTATCTATCGTATGTTCCTAAGAGTTAGGATTTTGGAAAGGCAGTTTGATTCCATTCAATATCAACACATTTCCAGAAACTTAAACACATTAACTGATTCATTAGAAAATTATGTGTTATATAGATGTTCGCAGCATTTGTAAAGAAAATCATTTCAAACTAACATTTGCATCAGGATCACATAACTTAACGAAGATAAAACTCCTAAAATAAAAAAATATATAATTGTTTATAGTTTTTACAAAATGTTTTGTTTCCAAGAGAAAATCAGTCACATGACCAAGATACTAAAAAATGAATGCAGAAAATCATCCTATGCTAATGATGCTGGCGATAACATGTCACCGCCTGTGTGATCATATGAAAGAGCCCAGTCCATCGACTCAACACGCCAGTAGTATGGCGCTGTAACCTCGGAGGTAACTCATCGGTCCTCACATCTTGAATACTAAGAGTGAGGCCCTCGACCTAATCCTGCAACACTACCAGGATCTGTGTTATGTCTAGATCATGAAGAACATCCCTCCGTATAGCCTCTCCTGCTGGGACATCAGCTGTCGCCCTTGGGCATGCTGCTGGTCACACTAGCCCAACATTTGCACAAATATATGAGTTTGATTAGTCCTGGTAACATTTGAAAAACACTAAAACATTATAAAACTAATAAACAAAGATATGGTCAAATCATCTTACCCATAACACTCCACTGCTCACTAGCGGGTAGCACCAAATCTAGGTCGCCTCGGAAATCCATCCCAAAGTATGGATACTCCACGAAGACCATATCCTGATGATTGAACCATTCAAAGAAGGCATTGGAGAAAGAAATATGTGACTGATCAGCATGTCTGGCCATGAGATCAACCCATCTTTGCAACCGTGGTTCCCTCGGTACTGGAAATCCTAATGAAATGTACTATGGCTGCATCAGTGGAATCCTCTCCAAGGTGAAAGTAGTCAAAATGGAATAGTAGCCAAAGTTCTTGGATCTTTCATTCTTTACCTTGGAGAGTTGTTCTTTTATAACCAGAAGTAATGCCTCACACTAGATGAATACCTTTGGTTCCGGGCATTCTAGGGTGTACTACATATAATATCTGTTCGCCAAATGAAGAGTTGTGCTACCAGCCAATCTAGCAAAGGTGAACAAAATGGTCCTAAAAGACCGATCAACGACATCTTGGATATTGATCTTGCCATACCTGCTAGGGTGAGATCCATCTCTACAAAACTGGTGAGTATAATCCCTCACAGATTCACCCCCACGGATGGATGCTGATAGTGAGAGAGGGTCACCACGCCTCGATAACCCTGTCAAAATGTAGATATCCTCAAATATCAATGGAATGGATTTACCTCTAATCTGGAATACCTGGTTGATCAGATCCCATGCATCAAGAAAATATTGCAAAAAATTGATTTGTTGCCTCATGTTGGATATGCGGAAGAATTTAAGCAAGCCACAGTTTCAAAATGTAGTAACTATGCCCTAGTCGTATAAGAGAATCATGTCCTCTTGTTCATGTTGACATTCATGCCATGTTACGACCATCTTGATCCGATAAATCTCTGAAGCACAAGAAAAAGATAAATTAGGATCATGATTTGATCAAAAAATTAAAAAATTCATGACAAATCACTATATAAAGTTTCCTTTTTGCACCCATTACACCCTGCCTCTACACAGGGTGAGATGTACACTGACTGGCCAGTGCCTAGCTTAGTATGTGTTAGGTTCCTATACCAATAGGAGTCATTTTTCATGATTGACTGTGGAAATTCCAAATATGATCATCCTTTCCATGCTGCAAAGGTTCCATATTTTCAAAAATCAAAAAATTCAAGAAAAAAGAGAGAGAAAACTCAAAGAAAGACCAGGAAAGTGGCTTGTCAAAATGCTACTACTGTACCACATGTTGCAAACCAAGTTTAGAATGTACAATCATTCACTTTCTCTCAATTAATGAATAGCCAAACAGTGCAATCCTGGCTAGATCATGTTTAAATTTCTTGTTTTAGAATAGAGAAGAAGGTCAGTTCAAACAGTTCAAGCTTGGTAGATCACTAGATAGGTAGAGAACCAAAAGGCCCAACTGCTCAATTTGAGCCCTTGGAAGAGATACAAATAGATTTAGATAGGAGGGCAGCCAAAAGGAAAGAGGAAAAGCAGGGTTTTCTAGTTCAAATGCACCCAATCAAAATGAAGAAAAAATGTTAGGGATTGCAAAATGGGTAGGTAATTCTGATGTTGCAGAAGCAGGTTGGTGATTAGTTTTAATGAGTATCACAAACATCATGGCAAAGTGGCTACAGTTCAGTGGAGCATGACTGCTTTCCCCTCTCATTTCCCCAAGAACACTTACTAAAATCCCCTTAGGGACATTGGGATCTGCTCAATGGTCCTAATTCATTTCACTTTATGAGAATTACTAAGTGAAACATTGTGTTCACTTCATCAAAACAAGCCACATTTCTTGTGTAAAAATATCCTTCCATTCCACTTTCATTTTCCTAAGAACCTAAGTTTTTACCTTATAAACTTACCTTTTTCTATTCACAAAACCATATTAACATTTTAACTTGATTATATAACTCCCATCTATATTTCCCCGCCCCTATTATACATAAAAACTATGTAAAAAACCCCAAAATACTTAAATATCCCCACCCCGGCAATTATAGCCATAACCCTATTATTTCGGGATTATTGGTCCCCTCAGGGCCAATAAGAACCCTCCACACGCCCCCTGGGATTTTTTTAACATTTAGCTAAACAAATAACCTAACCCACCCACATGATTTCCATACAAACCCTTTTTAACCAAATTTTTGACCAGCATATATTTGCAAAACATTAAAATATTGGCGCGGGTCCCGTTTTCTAAAACTCCACCATCTATACCTCCCGTCAACTGCTAGATCGCGTCCTCCAGATCCAACGGCTCTCGTCAATATCGGAGCCGCCCCCACGTCTAGTCGTTAGCTCCCGATAGAAAGCAGTTTTCCCGCTGTACCCTGGGACACGTGTTGGCTTTCTATTGCATCGAGCCCGTTTTGACGCAAACCGCCCCCGTACCAAAAGTGGTCCGATGAAAACTGCAAACTGCCTCCTGGTTCGGTTGGTTGCGTCATCACCATGTTTGCACCCATGCCAGCGCCCACACTACTCTTCTATCTGTCGTGTCCACCATGTTATCCGTCCATGTTTGCGCCACGTCACCCGCCACAACACCTTCCATACTTCGCTATTGAACAAAATTACGTCATGATGACGTCATCCCAAAAAGTGCCAAAAGCCCAAAAAAACCCAAAATTTCATTAAAAAAGATGTGAAAGTGATGGTTTCTTGTTTATTGTTATTTTGTTGTGTTGCGGAGACTGCACATGCATATTATGTCCAATTCACCACCAAAGCTCCAGTCCGCCACCCAAGCGATTTCACGCTGCAAACCCGACCCCCTCAGCTCAGTCTGCAACCACATTTCACTCCAGTTGCCTGTAAAATAGGTATTTACCCGATAATTCGCCCACAAACCCTGTTTTTCCAAAGTTCTCTGTTAAAATCACCTGAAGAGCTAAATTCAAGTAAAATGCGCCATTGCCTGCAAACCTATGCATTTTAAGTCACTGTTTGATCATTGTTTTGAAAGAAAAACCCGCAAAATCCTGTTTTCCTCTAGAAATTGCCCATTAAACTGAAACTCGAGCTTATTTCCGCCTATAAAATCACCAAAAACACCGGTAAAAGGAGCGCTCTTCCCCTACTTTTTTCCAACCTCCCGAGAAAATTCTGCAAAACTCTGTTTTGACTGTGAATTTCACCCAAGGCAGAAATCTCTACAAACATAACTGAGTCTGTGATTTCCTGAGGAAAGGCAAAACCAGTGCTCTATTGTCTGTTACTCCAGAAAGCTCTAACTTCAAGTTAAAGGTCACTTAACAAACTGAAAATGGAGGCTCCAGTGGCCTTGATTATTGCACCGTTAAATGCACCACATAAGGAATTGGAATGGATACCCCTTGCTGACAAGGAATTTCAAATTAAGGATATGATGGGTCTCAAGCCTCACCTTCAAACCTTTTGTGAAATCAGAAATAGCCACAGGAGAAACAATGATGTCCTGGGAATTTGGGAATCCAACATGCCTATCTATTACCTCCCTTCAGTGAATGTGCTTCCCAATTTCATTCATTTATGCTGTGCAAACTATGATCCCACACAAAGAGCAATCCTGACTCCATCTAGATCTATACTCTTCTATATTAATCCTCAGTCTATAAATGAGATGTTGAACTATGAACCAACTCAGTCTCTGGTTCCTCTCACCATGAAAATTTTGCTTGATCAAGGTGCCAAGCTGCCTAGCTCAGAAATAACAAGAATTGATCACTTTTTCATGCTACCAAAGTGCCAGCCTGATCATCCTCCTCCTTATCACCAAGTCTAGTTCAATGGGGTAGGGAAACTCCTTATAGTCATGATATCCTACATTTTAAGATGCAAAACCAGTGAGTATGTTGATGAAACTGTGTTAGTATTGATGTCCATGTTCACTCCAGGACAACCCCCTGCTGTCAAGTATGACTATGCCACCTTCATAGCAAATAAAATCCATGAGCAATTCATGATTTTGGAGAGAGAAAGGGTGTTCAAATATACATCCTATATATATCATCTACTATTGTACTATCCACCTGATAGTTTCCAAGTTCCTCTTAAAAGACTAGACCCCAAAGGAGAGAGGAGGTCTATGATTTTCTGCACCTCAGTTTTCCATGAAGTTCACCTTTCCCCTTATACATATTGTGAGTTCATTGACCTGTTCATATACCCAGTCACTTCCCTGTTGATGATGACTCCTCCTGACAGGCTCTCTACTGAAATACAGAGGATTTTACATCTCTCAAAGGGCTACACCATTAGTGACTGGTATTTTTACCAAAACCACACAGTGATCAGGATTTATGGATGTCATTTATCTCCCTACAAGCTGCCGAAGTATGTCCCCATGAGACTCTTTGCCCTGGAATACTTCTGGAAATTTAGTAGTTCAGATCTGACTCATTTCCATGGTACTAAAAAAAAGGCACAACTCAATATAAGACATGAATTGGGCCCTTTTGTCTTCAATAAGAGGGAAGAAGCCTGGGAAGACGTAGACAAGAGACTAAGAGATGAACTTATGCTAAAACAAAGTTTTTATTGGGCACCATATGACCCTGAACATTTCATAAGCTTTAGAAGAGTCAAAAACAAGCTTGCAGGATATGTGCACCACAGAATCCGTCAGATTGAACAATATGCTAATCGACAGGAATGGGTAGAGGGTACACTAGTTGAAGAGCTTACTGAAGAAGAGAGAATAGAAAAAGAAATGAAAGACTTTAATAAGACAATTGACTTGGATTCTTTTGGACAGGTCCCTTTCAGACTACCACAACACATTGGGACGAGCACATCATCTACCACAACTTCACAACAACCTGCCCAAGAGACTACTCCACCCGCATGAAAAGGCAAAGAAGTACAACATTCAGAGCAGCAAAATACAATGGCAGATCAACCAGCTATAGCCTAGGAAAAGGGTCAAGAGCAAGGCCCTTCAACACAAGCAAAGGTAATAGAAATCCCTGTGTTATAAACTCCTCTTAATGAGGAAAGAGAAAAAAAAGGGACAGACCAGAAGAGACACCCACAGGGGCATCCACAGAACAACAAGGGAAGAAGAGGCAAAGGTTGAACCCCTACTCTGAAGAAGAATTTAAAGAGGAGACAACAAGCAACCTAAGGTGTGAGGGAACATCTAAACAACAGATTCCTCCATTTTTGGAAACATCTACTAGCTCATTTCAGCAGGAGCAAGATAGATAGCATGGTGTGGAGGTTACATCCACCAAGCAACAAAGCAAGCAAGGCTCTGACATTAAGAGAGAATTCACTGAAATCAAGGCCAGGAATGAGCCAGTAAGGTTCCAGTTATATAACCAATTACTAAGAATGGCTCCCACCAATCAACAAAGGCTAATGGCAGCCTATGATATCCAAGCAGGGAAGATGACACTTAGTCACTTCAGGCCCACCACATAGCAGCCACAGTCAGTTGCTGATTATATCAGGACCAATCTGGAAGTTCTTGCTAAAGACATCCACCCAATGGACCAGATTGAGTTACACAAACAAGTCGGAGAAATGGTATACTCTACCTTGGCGGACAAAGCATTACTGGCTCATAAACTGCAGAATTCATTGTACAACACTTCTGCCCAATTGGAATTGGAAAAGGCCTCCTCATTAGCCAAGGATAATATAATTAAATCCTTGGAGGAGATTATCATGGAATTGGGACATGATCCCAAGGATCCCAAGGGCACACAGGCCTTAATAAAAAAGAAAGAAGAAAACATAGCAGCCATCAGAAGACAACTTAAGCTGCTAGCTACAATGCACCCTCAGACCACAGAAGTGGCACAACAAAGAGAAGAGGAGGATGTGGTAAGTTTATTAATGAGGATGAATCAAAGACTGCTGGAGACAAAGAAAGCTTGGGAGACAACACTACAAGAAAAATAGGAGGAGTTGGCCTCTCAGCCAGCTCAAATAGCTCCAAATATTACAGTTGCTCCTCCTATAGTCACCATAGCAGCCCCATCCTATTGATCCAACATCAACAACAGGTACCTCGACTTAAACAACAACTACAGCAGTAGCAGGACAAGATGCCAGCTTGAGCATGGAAGATATGATGAAAGAAATAAAGGCTTTGGAACTCCAAATGGCAGAGTTAAAAGAAGCCAAGGAAAAACTGGCCAAGATAGAGATAAATTATGACAAATCAAAAATGACTGTGGCTGAGAAGACAAGAGAAGTGAAGGCCTTGGAGAATAAAATAAAAGCCTTGGAAAAGGACCTCACTCTTCATAAAACTCTAACAGAAATCAAAACTATTTTGTGGGATAAAATTGGCCAGTCTATTGCTAATCAATGGACAACAATACAAACTATTTTTGACTATATTGAATTGACAGGGTTAGCTCAATATGAGACTCAAAAGGCCAGAGCATTATTGGCAAACAAGCCTGAGCAAGCCAATCAATTGATTCATTTTTTGAATACTCATACGAGTGAGCAACTAGCATCTCTAGATATTTAGAATAGGACAGACACTATTTTGAGAGTCAAGAAGGTGCTAACCATGAGGAATTTTGTACAAACTATAGAAAGAAAGTGTCAAGAAATGCAGACAGAGGTAAATGCCTTCAGACAAAAGTTTGCGGTATTATAGAGCAAAGGTTTACCCAGCTTATTCACTAGCAATGGGAGGCTATTAAAACATGAACAGTATGCTCACAGGCTAAATACCTATGTTACCAATCAAATTACAGCATCATCAAGCATTTTAGAAGAGACAGTGCCTCCCTCTGGATAAAGTTTATATGATAAATTGGAAAATTTGTTTTACATTGATCATGAGATAGCACATCTCTTTGAAGTCCAGCCAAATTATTACAGGTATACTGAAGTTGATGAGACATTGATTAAACTGAAAAAGAATTAGTTACCAACAGATCAATGGTGGCAGAGCATGCTTGAGGTCTTGCCAAGGTAGTTTGATTCTCTTTTTGTAAATTGTCTGCATTACAAGTAAATTGCAATGTATGGGTCTCCTATTAGAAAAACAAATCGACAAAGGATGGAATTCACGCTAAAAGCGTTCAAACAAACTCAGGCACAGAAGGCAAGTGACAGCACATCAGGAACGCAAATCACAGAAGCAGCCATCAGGCAAGTATTTGAGCCAAAAAGTCAACAATAATAGGACACCTAAGGTGGCTAGTACAGCATAGTTATTCCTTGATTCATTTCTACATGGTTCTCCATATCATTTATTGCCCATACAAAAGTAGATGGATAAATTTATTACTTGATATTTTCCTACGGGATATTTTGTAAACTCTTTTATATATACCTTCTCAAGATGTGTATTGTTGTTGGCTAGTGAATATCATTCTTGACCTGTGCTATATGTTTTGAGAACTCTTCTGAAATAAAAATTGCTGGAATGCTGTGTTGGTGAACTTGTTGGTTATGGAATCAATGGAAAAAGGATATATTGCAGAATTATCGTGTTAATACATGGATCAATAAGTCTTCTTTACTCTTGTGTTACTGTACCTATGTTTTATTTACCATCTAAATATCATGTTCTAAGTTACAGGAAAAAAGAATAACTCAGAATTTACTTTGTTGTACTCTATGTTCAATTCCTGTCAATTTTTTATGTTTTCCACGGAACTAGCATAGGCAGGAATTCTTGATTGCTCTTGTCTCCCTGGTTCTTCCACTCTAAGGAATTCTTAACTGCTCCCTGATAATGTTTACACAATTTCCCTCTGTTAACATAATGAAAGATTCTTGATTGCCTTTCATTCCTTGATTTCATTTCATCTTATTTCAGCTTGAAAGTTGTTATGTGTTTAATTATCTTGCTCTGTTATTTCCCTATTGCCAAAGAAACCATACCCAGAGGTTTATTTCCATTAGACTCCATCAACCCAATGGTCTAAACTTCTCTGATGTTATGGCCTTGATTCTACTGAATGTCATCCTCCAAACACCAAACAAAACTTGTGCTTCATAACTAGCCTAACATATAATCAAACAAATCTAAATCATAAAGAGAGAGCCCTCTCTGGCTGTAGATTGGCTAGAATCTGTAGCTAAGATTGGTTAGTGGTTACCTCAGCCGTATTCCCTTCTGGAGGCAGGGAACAACCTGAGTGATAACAGTATGCATTGCACCATTCGTGCAGGCCAGGTGCGATGGAAGAAGAACGAATTCTTTAAACCCCAAGGGCTTAGAAACAAGGAAAAAAATGCTTAGAATCAGAAGAAGATGGAACGAAAATGAAGAGCTCAAGGTTAGCTCCTACTTGGTCCTAATGGTGCGAAGAATAGTCCACCGGATCTCCTGAAATCAACTGATGAAATTTGAGGGGGAAAACTACTTCAGAGCTGCAAAATCCCAAATTCGAAAGGAAATGGTAAAAATGAGAGGTAAAACTACTTTTTATGTTACTGTTGACGTACTTCAAGTAAAATGTTAGTTTTTAATTCATTTTTGGGAATATATATGTATTTCTAATCAATTTGACGGAGCAATTGAGTAGGTTGAACAACCGATGAAAGAATATAATGTATTAAATGGTGAACTAAATATCTTTGACCAATATCACGAGCAATGTTTCCGCAAGTTTCAAGCTCGTTAAAAAAAACCTGCCACTGAACACATGTTGGCACAAGGTTCAAGCTCATTAAAAAATAAACCTACCTTCAATAAATGGCCGTCGTGATTGCCATGCTATCAGCATTTTGAACCTTCGTTGTGTTCTTCCATCAACTCCATTCTTTTGACCGATCATGCACTTCCACTTGATTGTTTACCCTCTTGAGGGACAGTTGCGAAAAGTGATTCTGTTAACAACCCTCTTCAGACTGCCATGTTTTGAGAAGTTCCAAACTTACCTGGAACCAACTGTTACCCGAAAACATCACTTGTTCCTCAAAAACGAGTTTCTTTTAAGCTCTTTTTAGACTTGTTAAATATGAAAAGATTGCCAAGCCATTGGCCTTTCCACCTCGTTAAAGTAAAGGGAAGCACCATCCCTCCTGTACATTTTAATCTTTTGGGACCTGAGGGATTATCAAACAAAATATCGAGCGCTTGTCTTTTTCGGCTCGCTAAAGCGATCGAAAAGTCATCCATTTTGTATTATTTTATACTTTTTCGGACTTAAGGGAATATGCTATGAAAAAGGACTGTTGGGGTTTCCTTTTCATCCCTTTTCAAACTCTCTAAACATGAAAAGGACCAAGTTATATTTGTCATTAAACTCGTTAAAATAATACCAACAAAATTGTCCACCTAGAAGAGAACGAGTTTCACTGTCGCTAGGCTTGCTAAAACGTAGCAACAGGTTTGCTCGAAGGGAAAATTATAGAAGAAACATATGTTATCCTCCTGAAGGTTGACAACAATAAAGAGGTACTGGTCAGCAGTGACTAGGGAAAAAAGGGAACAAAACTAGAAGAACTTTATTGGTAGCAGGTCGCTCTTAAACATGACACTTTCACTCCATCACCATGATTGAGTCGGGTTGGGTTATTCCGTTCACTAGTCATATCACCATTGCTCCTCCATACCATCCCTTTTTTGGGGGTGAATGCTACCAATCCATTTCAATGTCACCAACCTGTTCAAGAGAAGTCATTCAGAGAATTCACCACCCAGCTAACGCCTCATCCACTGCAATACCTTCACCCTCCATTTTTCATGAACGCCATTCCTGAACCTTGTATCATCCGATCGTTTTCACTTCCAGAAAATCATTTCCTTCGTTTCATGTCATAGATGTGGGATACATCAAGGCCCTCCTACGACGAGTCACTTCTTGTCGACATCAGCTCATTATCCAAGAAGTTGACTTAGAAACAACCCTTTCAGTACTTTGAAGCTTACATGCCTGAATGGCCAGTTTCTCACTTCCGACGACAGGTTTACATTAATGGCATTCGACCGAAAGATTTTGCATGGTGTTCGACATCAAATCATATATTCACACTGCGTGAATTGTACTATAGTACCTTGAGGTTCATTAACATTATCAGTGATTCCTCTCGTGCTTGTTAACATCTTACATCATTGGATGGTAATCAGGTGATGTCTTTCCATGTTCGACTCTAGAACATCTTTTCACATGGATCGACTTGTACATTGGGTGAATATTGAACGAGTTTGAAGACCCCGGATCTAGTTTTATCCATCTAGGCTGCGATATATTCAGGAAATTAAAGACATCAAATGCACACAGAAGCTACACAGATGATCATCCAAGCTAAGGGATGATGACTCTACATATAAAGAATTACTAATCTGCAACTGCAAATGGTTATCTGTTCCATGTACATGAAAATGAATTTATAAGAGCAGAGCATGGGAATGCCCACCTCATCTAGATCATGAAAATAATATGATGATGATGTATTGTATTGTATCTGATACAGGTCACCTTCCAGTTCGAATACCTCAGATCCTCATGACAAAGCATTTCACCCGACATCAGAAGATTTACAACCTCATGCTTTAGCGGGCAACTGTTATAGACATATTTAGTCACTGCAAACCCAATCATATATGTCGATAAACCAAGGGCTCTTTAACCCCTAAAAGTGTTGTTTCATACCCTAAAGGATCATGGTCAAATGATTACATCATTTCCCAGAAGTTCCACTTGTAAAACCACTCAGAACTGGCCAAAACTGGACCATACTAACTGATCCATGGTCGAGGTGTGATGCATACTGGACGCTACACTAACCAGGTGCAATGCATACTAAAAGATCCTTCTTTCAGGTGCGATGAGCGAGAAGAGACAAATGGCAGAGATAGTTTGCTAAGTGTATGCTCATAGAATCTTCTAGAAACTTCTCCTGTGACACTTGCCTCTTTGAATTCACATAGTCATGAGTAAGAGATCAATGAAATCTCCAAGTGGAACCAAGAACTATCAATGGAATGAAACTAATCAAAAACCCAAAGCTGGCTCACCCCCTTTGCAAGACATCTATATATGGATCCCTCATCTGAGAGATCTAGAGGCTGGAATTTTGTAATTTCTAAGGAAGTGTTGTTGGTTTCTCTTTGAGAAGGAACATTGTATTGTTGGGTGATCTTGCATTTCATGAGGTGAAGAGGGCTTTGACGTTGGGAGGATGATCTGGATCAGAAAACTGGGTTGTAATCCTGTCTTCTATTTATATTATTAATAAAGTTATTTGAGTTTTCCTCCATACAATCGTGTATTTGTGAATCCTGTTATTTGTGAATGCAATTGTATGGTCAATGTATTTCTGATTCTACATTGTTTATGATATTATAGATCAAGATGTTGTGATGGTGTTTTGTTGCTTTGCCTCTACAGATATTCTCTAAAGTGGGACAAGTAGGAGAGGAGTGGCGATCTCTATCAAGGGAGAGAGGAAACGAGCAAGGAGCCAAGCGGAAGATTCAAGTTAGTACTATTTGCTTCTCTCTTATCTATCATACATAAAGGAAATCACAATTTTCCTTGATTGTTTGTTTCTAAGATAGCTACCCATCTTAGTGGGACCAACGGATTGAAAAGACACTAGTTTTCCCGGAAGCATGCCCTCAAGGAAAGAAGAAGACAGTGGCCACGACCTCTAGACAGGGCGCCTCCGCACGACAACTATAGATGGACAAGGTCATGGAGGAGTACAAGGACATCTTCACCTCCCCCGCAGGGGTTCCTCTGCACTGTCAAATCAAGCACTCCATCTATCTGACCCCAAGTGCATCACTGCCCAATGGACCAATCTATCGGCTCTCCATTCTAGAGAACAATGAAATCAAGAGGTAGATTCAGGAATTGTTGCAGAAATGTCACATCCGTCAGATTTCATCACCCTGTGGGAGCCAATTCTTGTTGGTATAGAAGAAGGATGGGACATGGAAACTCTATATTGACTATCGGGCACTAGACATGATCATTGTCCATAATAAGTACTTGGTCCCACGGATTAATGACCTCGTGGACCAACTGAAGGGGGGAAAATATTTCAGCAAGATTGATTTGAAGTCAGAGTATCACCAAGTACCAATCAAACCCTCTAATGTGTGGAAGACTGCCTTCAAATCCAAGGAGGGCCTTATTGAATGGTTGGTTATGCCTTTTAGATTGACAAATGCTCCTACAACCTTCATGAGGGTAATGTATGACATCTTGCAGCCATTCACCATCTCATTTGTAGTGGTGTACTTGGATGACATCTTGATCTTCAACCAGAGTTGGGAAGAGCACATCCACCACATCTGACAGGTTCTCCAAACACTGCGACAACACAAGTTATGTGCCAATTTGGAGAAATGCACTTTTGGCATGAACCAGGTTCAGTATCTAGGATACATTATTAATGAACAGGGGATGCATGTGGATCCAGCCAAGATCAAAGTCATTCAAGATTGGCCATCTCCAACCACTCTGACAGAGCTCCACAACTTTCTAGGTCTTGCCAACTTCTACTATAGGTTCATGTTGGGATTTTCTCATATCACTTGGCCCTTGATTCAAGTCAACAAGGGAGGAGCGAAAGCAATTTTTTTTGGGTACGAATCTCAAGAGACGACATTCACAGAGTTGAAAGATCACCTCTACTCGGCACCAGTGTTATTATTACTAGACTTGCAATAACCATTTGAGGTCGAGACAAATGCCTCTGACTATTCTACTAGAGTAGTACTTACTCAACGTGGGTATCCAGTGGCATATCATAGTGAGACACTTTTAGACATAGTCTGAAATTATCCCACTTATGATAAAGATATGTATTCCATTGTGTAGGTCTACTGACAATGGGAGCATTACATTTTGGGGAAGGAAATGAGCATTACATTTTGAGAAGGAAATGGTCATCCACACAGACCACCGACCCTTGCAGTTCATACAGACCCAAGGGAAATTGTAGAATGATCACCATCATAAGTGGTCCACATACATGCAACAGTTACATTTGAATATCAATTATAAGAAGGGTAGCACCAATAATGTTGCAGATTGCCTTAGTCAACCACCGATCATGGAGTTAACCACCATGCTCAACTTTTGTGGGCACGAGACTTCTGATTGGCTACTTCTCTACAAAAGTGACCTAGAATTCTCCCACACATACCAGACACTCTTGGAGGGTCAGCATGTTCCAGATTTTCACCTCTAGGGTGCCCTGTTATGCCACCTGGGTCACCTTTGTGTTCCTTCAAGCAAGCATGCCAAGATGATTTGGGAAGCACACTACAGTCAGGTTGCTGGGCATTTTGGGGTCGAGAAAATGGTGGCAGTACTACAGAAGTATTTATATTGGCGGAATCTTCGACGGGATGTTGGGATGTACATCAGATCATGCACTGCCAGTGCCATTGCCAAATTGAGCATCAAGAAGAAATGTCTCTATACCCTGCTTCCTATCCCTATTCGACCTTAGGAATCCATCTCCATGGACTACATGTTAGGCCTTCCTTCCACTAAGAATGGAAATGACTGTGTTTTTGTGGTTGTTGACAGGTTCTCGAAGATGACCATTACGGCGGCCTGCAAGAAGAACATCACAGCCGAAGCCATTGCTAAAATCTTCTTTGAACGAGTGTGGGTACACTTTGGGATCCCACAGTCTATCATCTGAGATCGGGATAGAAGGTTCCTTAGTACATTTTGGTCCAGTCTCTGGTCGATGTTGGACACCAAACTCACTAATTCCACAACCTTCCATCCTCAAACTAATGGCCAAACAGAGGTTTTCAACCGGATTATCGTACACATTCTACGCATGTACAACTCAAAGCATCCACATACATGGGATGAGAGCCTCCCTTACATTCAACACAACTACAACCAGGCTCTCCACAGCTTGACTGGCCACAACCCTTTTTAGGTGGGCTTGGGATTCCATCCACTATGTCACATTGATGTGGCCATGCCATTTGCAACTACTCATGCAGATTTGACTCATGTCCAGTCTAAAAAAATTAAGGAAAATAGCTTCATTGAGGACATCCAACATATTCACCAATAGGTCCATGACATTCTAGAGAAATAAAATGCAAAATAGAAGCAGCGACATTATCAACATCGGGTGCCACATAAGTTTCAGGTGGGCGACAAAGTTTGGTTGCATCTGCAAAAGGAATGCCTTACTAGAGCCTATCAGAAACTTAAACCACTCTGATATGGTCTTTACACCATTACCAAGGTTGTGGGAGACAATGCATTTGAGCTCAACATTCCCCCATTCCTTGGCCTGCACCCAGTGTTCAATGTGGACCGGCTTCGGCCATACCTTCCACCATTACTAGACACATTCGGCATTGCAGAACAACTCACACCCATAGAGTTAAACCTAGATTGCATGGAGCAAGCTGCAACTGATTGGATCATGGACACATAGATCAAGCACACTCGCCAGCAGACTATCCAACTGTATCGTTTTGTCAATGCAGTCCAACTCCTTCACTAGGGCAAGTGGCTCACCAGGGACCAAGTTCAGCAAAATTTTCCTCATCTCATGGAGGAACTCAATGCAATGGGGACCATTGATTCCTAAGGGGGGAGGAATGATCCAGGTGGATATTGGTGGCCACCCACCAATTCCGCTTGGACCCCCACCATTTCTTCTTTTAGTTTTTTAGTTTCCTTAATTGTAGCACACTTTACTATTTTTAGTAGTTTTTCGGGTCCTAAAATTCCGAAGCCATTTTGAGGCCCTAAATGATGTTTTATGGAAATCTATTGCCAATGAGTTTTTGACTAAAATCGTATTTTCCACTGTTTTCGTTGGAGAGATCTTTCCAACGGGTTATCATGCAGATCGAATGGAGATAATATGACCAAATCATGATCCCAAGAAGTTGGTTGTCCAACTCACCCCAATGGGGCCCATAAACTCTTGGTGTTACATCTCCTCAGGTTAGGTTTTTGGTTATTTAGGGTTCGCTCTTATTGTTCAATAAAAAAAAGGCCCTTGAGCCTCATTATAAGATAGTTCAGAGGCATGTAGCCACCACGTCTCTTCTCAGACATAAGCTACGATCACCCTAGCTAGTTTATTTCCATTTCTGTTTGTCAGCATATTTCAGTATTTTACATTAATGAAATGAAGTATAATTTACATTGCATCTTTATGTTTATGGTTATCTCTATAATTTTTTTCATTCCTGTTTAAATCCAGATCACCTACTTTAAAGAAAGAGTGATAGTCTGTTCTCCAAAGCCACAAACTGTATTGTCCTGACTATGTTGTCACAGTTATATAAAAGCTTGTTTTAATCACATTGTAAACTGAATATTTGTGGTCAGATGGTCCATGCATGGAAAACACAGAACAACCCTTCAATGCTGATGTTGAGATAATTCATTGAGTAGTGTTAGCCTCCTACTGCAGCAGGTTACTCATATTTCATGATTGACATTTCTTATAGACCAAATATGTCATACTTTGCATGCTGCAACGCTCCATATTTTCTTAACAGTCTCCAAGCGAAGAAGGCTACGCAGAGTTCATCTAACTGCTTTCCAAATTTTGAGAATTTGTTCCAGTGTTGTGCAATTTTCAGGTAAAGGGAGGTCCAAACAACTTAATCTTGGTCTCCCTAGGTTTCAATTTCCTGTTTTAGAATATAGAGAATGAAAATCTGTCCAAACAGCTTAATCTTGGCAGATTCTTAGATAGGTAGAGAATCAAAGGAGCCCAGCTGCTTAATTTGGGCCCTCGGATGAAATAAGGGTAGTCTGTAGATAGGCAAGCATAAAAAAGAAAAATTGAAATGATGGGTTTGCAAGTCTAAGTGCACCCAAACCAAAAGAAGAAAAAATGTTAGATAAGTAGGCTAGGTAGGTAGTTTTGAGGTTGCTGAATCTTGATTGCTGATCAGTTCCAGGTTTTCAGGTGTCATCTCTACTCAAGACACAATCACCAGGCAATTCTATGTGAGAAACTCAAAATAGGCATAACTAACTTCCTTTCTCCATCTCCCCCTAATCATTAACTAATTTCCCCAAAAAGAGGTCAAGATCTTCTTGATACCTCTTAAGTTCCATCATTTTCATGTCATTAGCTTGGGTAAAGATCTGCTTTACTCAAAGGTATTCCATACTCTCTCTATAAGGTTCTATCCCCTCGTTGCAGCCTAAGTTCTCCCAAACTTAGCGCTTTCTTACCATCTCCATATTGACTACTGACATTATTATTTAAATCCCTATATTTTTCCCATCCCCCTACTAAAACTATGTAAATTATCCCCTATGTAAATATCCGTCCCTCTGGTTGAAAAATAACCATAAGTACCCCCGGGAATTGCTCAATTTATCTGAAACTTAGCAAGAGCCCTCATGTTGCCCCTTCAAAACCATCTTCTAAATACAATGAACTCCTTCCAAAGTATAAAATTCCTTTTTAGGTTATCGGACCCCTTCCGAGGCCTCAAATACTTTTCTAACGCACCTGCTCACTCCTTCCGACCGCAATAAACCCCTTGGCAACTTCCTTAACACCCCGCAGATCCTAGAAAGCCAACTCGCATCACCATATTGCAATATTCTCACCATATAAGTTATGCCCCATCCATTGTTACCCGACGCGATATCGCGATATCGGCGATCGGTCGTCGCAAGCATCGCATATCCAAATAAAACACCTTCTCGTTCCCTACCGATGCGATATTGCAATCGCATCGGAAAAATTCATTGCATTGCCTTAAAACATCAGCACCCCACCATGTCACATCTGTACTAGGGACCCACCGCTGACGTTAGCAGACTGACGTCATCCGCCGTACTTCCGATGTCATGCTGACGTCAGTAGCCAGAAAGCCGAAAATTCGCGCAGGAAGAAAAATCGCACTTCGGAGCTCCGGAACAAGAAACAGAGGCAGTTTTCGATGCGCGATTAGCGTGAAGCGCTAATCGCGCATCGCTACGGGAAATAGGCCGTTTCGGGGAATCTTTAGGGAAGTTTTTGATTCCTTGGCCCGTTTTGCGCTGAAAAAGCCCGAAATCGCCCGATTTTGCCAGATTAATCTGGCTTAAAGACAGGAAAGGACTAGTGACAGAGATTAAAGTGTATCAGATCAGATCAACAGGGAAAAAGCACATCAAAGAGTATCAGCAGGTGGCGGAAACCATAAATGTAGTAGCAAAGAGTATCAGCGAAAATCTTAAACAACGGCCCAAGGCAGGGGAACATTTAATACCTTTCAGCAAAGTCAAAGAAAGAAGGCAAAGCCACTCAAAACTGTCAAATCATGGTTATTACACATTTAACTCGCACCAGAATAGAACTACAGATCCCGAAGCACAGTCATTCCAGCAGTACCGCATCGAGGCTCCAAGGGTCACATGGCACTCTTTTTGATTCAGTTGCCTCTAGCACAGCCCAAAGGACTTACCTGCATTTAATTCCAGTGACACTTAGGTTTTTAGAAAAGCTTTTCCAGTAGACCTGTTTAGGTCAATTGTAATAAATGACTTTATGATATTTTTCTTATATATACCACCCTGAAAGATGGAGTAAGGGGTTGGTTGGTTGGTGGGTGAGTCGAGGAAATTGCTTAATCTTTATCTCGACATTTTCTCCAAGCAGAGACCCACACTGTAACTGTCATACTTTCTATAATCAAAGACTGCTGAAAGCATGGTATTTCAAAACTGTTTGATGTGTTTAATTGGCCGAGGAGTGATTACGGAATTCCTGTGCTTCTACATGATTCAATAAGTGTTTCTCAACTCTGTTAATTTTCATGTTTTGTTTTACCACTGTTTCGCCTTCTAAATTGCAGAAAAGAAGAATAGCTTAGGATTTGTTTAACTACACCTTAAGCTCAATTTCTGCATTTTTTCATGTTTTCATCAGAAATAGTTATGAACATGTATACTTAAATGATCTTGTTTACGCTGTTTCTTTCACATATGAATGAAAGTTTAGGAATTCTTAGCTGCTCCTAGATAATCATTCATTCATTTCTCCTCTTTTTCAGTATGATGAAATGATCCTCCTTTGCCTTTCATCTCTGATCTTCATTCCATCCTTTCAGTAGATTGATAGTTGTATCATGTGTGGCTATCCCACTCCTTAATCCTCTTGTGACCAAGAAAACGCAATAAGCAAGCCCTAATCCCTGACTCCACGCCCAATGGTTTGAAACTTATCACATATTACCTTGCCTCTTTTCTTGAGATTTCTACCTTCCATCCAAACACAAACAAAAAACCCCTGAGCCAAAAGCTAGCATAAAATCATCAATAAAGTTGAATCATTAAGAGAGAGACCTCTCAGATTGCGGGTGGGCTAGAACCTTCAATCCAAAGATTGGTTTGTGGTTACCTCGGCCGTATCCCTAAACAGGAGCCTAGGGACAACCTGAGTGATAACATAGTGGCGACTCCACTAGGGACTCCTCAAATAAATTCAGTAAACTAGTGTGCAGCCCTACAGAGGAAGAAACCGACCTGTGAAAGTCTCGGTCGACCTGTGTTGTTGCGTTTTTAGAAAATATTCCCAAAAAATAGATTAGAAACTGGCTCCTAAGAAACAAACATGTAATACATGATCAAATCCTGATCCAAATAACCCAACTATTGTTGAAAATATGAATTTGATTCCTAAGATCATTAGAAAACAAAAGCAAAAAGAAGACCAAACTGCTGCGAGTCCTGAAACAGTTCAGCCAAGCAGTGTTCCAACCCCTGTTAAAGTTTTATTCCAGTCAACCCCAAGTTCCCTAGTTCATCACCTCCTTCTCCAAGTAGCTCCACTACACCTCTATCCCATACTCCTACTACCACTACTACTCCTTCTACCTCGGTTCTTCCTGTCATCCCCGCTGCTCTAGCTTTTCCGCTTATCCCCATCATCATGGCTAGATATGCGCCCTTACAATTGCCTGCTAATCTCGAGGCTATGCTTGAGGACTACCAATCAAAAATTACCTATTTCAATGGTGCAACCTCCTGCACCACCCAACAACATACAAAGAAAATGCAGGATTATTTCGAGAGTTATGAGATTGACGATGAGAGTGTAAGAATGAAGATTTTTGTCCAAAGTTTGACCGGTGATGTCAGAACCTGGTTCAGATCACTTCCACCCAATTCTATAGTAAACCCTAAAGCCTTATACCAGGCATTCATTAACAGATGGGAGAAAAAGAAAGACCCCCTGCACATACTGTCCGAGTATGATACTATCAAAAGAGGACTTGGGGAAACTGTTCTGGATTACTGTGTAAGATTTAACAATGTTTACAATGCAATACCACAAAACTTAAGACCTCCACCTGACCTCGCGTTATACAAATTCCCAGATGGCTTCGATGCTGAGACGGCGTATCAATTAAGGGAAAGAGCCCCTCAAAGCCTTGCAGAAATGCAAGATGCTGCAGTGAGTGTGGAAGCAAATCTAATTGCTAAAAGAAACAGAACTAGAACCGAGAGGAGAACTACTTTCAAAGAAGAACCCTTAGCCTTCGATCAGAAGCTAGATGCTATCATCAATGGCATCCACAGGCTGGGAGACAGAGTAGACAATGTTGAGAGAAAAACTTCATGGGAGGGTCAACAACCCAATTCCCTAAGGAACCCAAACTTCAGAAAAACCCAAAACACAAACGTTGGAAGGGCCAGTCCTAACCATGATATTAGCCTCCTTTTCAAGAAAATTATGTGGAGGCATCTACATCCGCTGAGCCCACAGATGGGACTCATATGAACCTGATAGATTCAAAAAATGAACAACAAATCTTCCTCACCGAAGAAGACCGACCATACCTTGATGCAAAACAATTTCACACCAAGTCGGGAGAGTCCTTTGACTTTAAACAAGGCTATGATACCGCTGTATACGAGGTACACAAGCAATACAAATTAAGAACAAGGACCATTGATGTTCCCCCATCCAGCAGAGTAAAAGATAGCAAACAGCTCAACAAAACTAAAGGAAAGATCACCAACAATCAACCAGCTGACAGCTCGGTCCCAAACCCTCATCAGGTTACTCTAGAGGATTTAACAGACACACACTCTCCTATTGATCAACCTCTACCTCCCTCCTCCCCAAAATAAGATCTGAATAGCCCTACCAAAAATCTTCCCAAAACAAAAGTATCACAAACTATCATACATCGTGACACTGACATTCCAAAAGAAAACATTGAGAGTATGCCTGAAAAAGAGAAATTCACCACTGTCAACGCCAAGAACTCATTGGAAAAACCATTTAGTTTAGAAGCAGAGATTGGAAAACTCAAGATTTCCATTCCCCTCTCAGAACTTGCCAAACATGATGTATACAGACAAAAAATTCAAAGGTCGCTTCAATTGCCAGAAGTAAGGGATGATGTAAACGTTTTAGATGATACCCCTGAACTACTGTTCCGTCCAAAAGTTGACGGAAAAAAAACATATGGACCTGTTCCACCTTTTTATGTCAGCCTGCACATACATGACAAAATACTGCATAATGCTATGTTTGACTCAGGTGCCTCACATAACCTTATGCCCCAAGCTGTAATGGAAAGGTTGAACCTTGATGTCACAAGGTCGTACAAAGATCTGTATTCCTTTGATTCAAGTCAGGTCAAATGTTTAGGCTTGATCAAAGACCTTTGTGTCTCTCTAGTCTAATTTCCCAACAAGACAATCTTAATGGACGTAGTAGTAGCTGACATTCCCACAAAGTATGGTATGCTCTTGTCCAGATCATGGGGAGCAAAATTGCAAGGATCCCTTCAACTCGACCTCTATTATGCCACTATATCTGTCTTTGGGCAACCAAAGAGACTATATAGAGAAACATTAATGAACTATGCGGTAAGCAGTGAGGAAAAACCCCAAAATTTTCTGATATACTCAATCCATTCTGATATGGATTCTTTTATTTTATTTAATGATAACACCAGCCCTCCAACTGATGATAAGCCGTTATCTTTGGAGCAAGGAACGTACGTCAATGAGAAAATAGTTGCCAATACCCATGAAATTGTCTCAACAGCTAAGGCAACCAACAAACAGCAAGAAGAAAATCCCGAAACACAAAATACAAGCCTGCCTGGTCCTCAAACAACTGAAACTCTCAATACAAACCTCAAACAAGAAGTCACATGGTATTTGGAGTTTGACGGTTCAGTTAACAGGTTAGGAGGAGGGGCTAGAGTGTGGATTTACAATACTCATGATAATCACGCACAAGGCCATGCCTATAGACTCAATTTCAGATGTACAAACAATATGGCGGAGTATGAAGCTCTTCTCTTAGGCCTGAAGTTGCTCAAAACCTTGGGAGCTACTACAGTCTCCATCCTAGGTGATTTGGACTTGATTATACAACAAATCAAGGGTAACTTTGTCGCTAATGATAGTAGAATGAGAGCTTATAGAGTCGTTGCCACCGAATTACTCAATGCCTTCAGTGGATTTAGGCTGACCAAAATTGTACGAGACCACAATATTCACACCCATAGTCTAGCAACCTTTGCTAGCACATGCAAGCTTCCCTTTGAACCAAATCACCATTTCACCGCTGAAATAAAACATAGACCTTCGGTCCCTAACAATGTCAAGGATTGGCAGGTATTTCAAGATGATGCCAAGATTAACAATTTCTTAACTCTGGAGGACGAGTTTTCCAACACAAACATTGACATGGATAGCGTGGCCGAATCACAACAGTTAGCAGAAGAAAACCACCTGACTCTAACAGCTGCAACAGCTAAACAAATCCTTAGCCCAACTGTTTTCAACAATACAAACATAGGACAGCTAAAACAAATTTGTTCAGAGAAAACAGCCAAGATAGAGGATGAGTTTATTGATCTGAAAGGTAATGTTCTACCTGTTGGCCTTACTCCATTGGAAGACATGTTTGATGACAATGATGTGCCCAAAAAACTAAAGATGGAACCTTTGAATGCTGCCATAGAAGAACACAACATAGGAACAACAGAACACCCCAGAATGATTAAATTATCCAAAAATCTGCCTCCTGACCAAAAACCGAAATATGTGGATTTGTTCAAAGAATTCCAAGATGTATTTGCCTGGAGTTACGAGGACTTGAAGTCCTATGACACTTCAGTAATTCAACATACTATTCCCCTAAAACCAAATCAAAAACCGTTCAAACAGAAACTTAGAAGAATCAACCACATGCTTCTTCCCTTGATTGAAAAAGAGATAAAGAGAATGTTTGAAGCAGGTATCATTGCACCCATCAGATTCTCTAAATGGGTGTCTAACTTAGTTCCCACTAGAAAAAAAACAGGAGAGATAAGACTGTGTGTAGACTTCAGAAATTTAAACCAGGTCTCTCTAAAAGACCACTACCCGTTGCCCAAAATGGATCATATCTTGCAAAGAGTAGTGGGATCCTCTAGAATTTCTTTACTAGATGGATTTTCAGGATTTAATCAAATACTTGTTCACTCGGACGACTAGGACAAGACAGCCTTTACCACACCGTGGGGAACATTCAAGTATGTGAAAATGCCTTTTGGGCTAAAAAACGTCGGTGCTACCTTTCAAAGGGAAATGGATATTGCATTTTCCAAAGAGATACATGATTTCCTCGTAGTTTATCTTGACGACCTGACCCCATTCTCCAAATCTGACCAAGAACACCGTAAGCACTTGAGGAAAATTTTCATGACATGTAGGAAATACGGCATTTCCTTGAACCCTAAGAAGTCCCTGTTTGCCCTGGAGGAAGGCAAGCTTCTAGGGCATATAATATCAAAAGATGGGATTAGAATTGACCCGGAAAGAATTCAAGCTATCCTTCAAATCCCTTATCCAAAAAACATAAAAGAAGTGCAAGAATTCCTTGGAAAGATCAATTTCCTGAGGAGATTTATCCCAAATCTAGCTGAGCTAATAAGACTATTGAGCAACATGTTGAAAAAGGATGCCAACGTAAAATGGTCTCTTGAAGCCAAGCAGGCTTTTGAGAGTATAAAAACTGCCCTAACTCAAACACCTGCCCTCACCAGTCCTAAATTCGACAGAGATTTTATCATTTTTTCCTTCACATCTGAACACACTATAGATGTTGTCCTTCTGCAAAAAGATGATCAGGGCAACGAAAAACCAATTGATTTCTTTAGCTGAGCTTTGAGAGACGCACCCTTGAAATTTCAGATCATGGAAAAGCAGGCCTAAGCCCTGGTCAAAGCCATCAAAGATTTTAGAATTTACATCCTATACTCCCATGTGATTGCCTATGTCCCTAATGCTATTGTAAAGGATATACTAACTCAAGAGGGACTGGAAGGTAAAAGAGGCAAGTGGATTGCCAGCATCCTTGAATACGACATTGAAATAAAGCCCACCAAGCTCATAAAAGGACAAGGGTTAGCAAAACTAATGTTCGAAACAAACTTCCAAGCGTTAGACATTAATCAATTGGACGATGAAACGGAGCTGGCGACACCATAGATTCAGTGAAACCTTCATGCAATCCCCATGGTACGTTGATATTTGCTTTGTATTGTTAAACCTGTATGCTCCCCCAGGATTGTCCAGAACCAAGGAAATATTTTTAAGGATGAAATCATCAAAATTTTGTGTCATAGATGGTGTTCTATTTTGGAAAAATCACGAAGGTATTTTGCTTAAATGTTTAACTATAAATGAAACTAACAGCATCATGAAAGAATTCCATGCAAAGGACTGCGGAGGACACTTATATTGGAAATCCACAGCTAACAAGATCTTACGGGCTAGTTATTACTGGCCCTCCTTATTTGCAGATGTAAAGAAGTTTGCTGTCTCATGCCACAAATGCCAAATATTTGAAGGAAAAAGAAAGCTACTGCCCTTGCCCCTTAAGCCCATTTCAACTGAGAAACCTTTTCAACAATGGTGTCTTGACTTCATTGGAGAAATTCATCCCTCTTCCTTAGGCCAACACAAGTGGATTTTAACAGCCAACGATTATTTCACTAAGTGGATTGAAGCCATCCCATGTAGGCAAGCTAATGACTCCACCATTATCCAATTCCTTGAGAGCAATATCCTTTCTAGATTCGGCTGCCCTGAGAAAGTTATCACTGACGACACTGCTGCTTTCAAATCCAAAAGAATCATCAACTTTTGCCATAAATACCACATCACCTTAGGCCACTCCATAGCTTACTACCCTCAAGGTAATGGCTTGGCCGAATCGTCCAACAAAAGCCTCATCAATATCATAAAGAAACTGCTGGAAGAAAACAAAAAGAACTGGCACAGGAAGCTCACAAATGCTCTGTGGGCAGACAGACTCTCCACCAAGAAATCCATTGGGATGAGCCCTTATGAACTTGTATATGGCATGGAAGCCAAGTTCCCTTCATCTCTGGGCATACCTACTACTAAAGTGTTCCAAGAAATTCAGGCTGAACCGAATGACATGCAGAGAAGAGTTAATCAAACTATCCACCTTCAGCAAACCAGAGAACAAGTCTTCAATAGAGCTCAGATACTGCAAGAAAAAATCAAGAAGATGTTTGATAAGAAGGCCAAAGCAGAGGATTTCTGGGTAGGCAGCAAATTTCTAAGATGGGATTCACGAAGAGAAGACAAGGGCAAACACGCAAAATTCGATTTTCTGTGGAAAGGTCCGTACATTATCAGCGCTGTGCAAGGCAATAATACTTATTTTCTCAAATATCCAGATGGCAGCATAGTTGAAGAAGGCCCTGTCAATGGCCGAATGCTAAAGCACTACAATGATCCTTTTGATTGAAAAGAGCAGGAGGTGTTTTATTTTGTACATATTTGTATATACCAGTGTCTCGATTTTTGTAAGAATCCATAATGCTGAAGCACGCAGAAAAAAGCAGGCAATGCTTTACAGCTTAACAACAGCATAAGCAAAGGAAAGAGCTGTTACCAGTCTAAAGGTTCAAATCAATCCAACAATCAGGAAGAAGACATTCAAAACATAGCAAGAACAGAAGAAACAAGGCTATCTAACCTGTTGTTCTTGGCTTCTCACAAGGAGAAACCATCCCCAAGTGGAGCCACTATTAGCCTCCTGCTGCAGCAAGTTACTCATATTTCATGATTGACATTTTTTATAGACCAAATATGTCATACTTTGCATGCTGCAATGCTCCATATTTGCTTAATAGTCTCCAAGCGAAGAAGGCTACGCAGAGTTCATCTAACTGCTTTCCAAATTTTGAGAAGTTGTTCCAGTGTTGTGCAATTTTCAGGTAAAGGGAGGTCCAAACAGCTTAATCTTGGTCTCCCTAGGTTTCAATTTCTTGTTTTAGAATATAGAGAATGAAAATATGTCCAAACAGCTTAATCTTGGCAGATTCTTAGATAGGTAGAGAATCAAAGGAGCCCAACTGCTTAATTTGGGCCCTCGGATGAAATAAGGGCAGTCTGTAGATAGAAAAGCATAAAAAAGAAAAATTGAAATGATGGGTTTGCAAGTCTAAGTGCACCTGAACCAAAAGAAGAAAAAATGTTAGGTAAGTAGGCTGGGTAGGTAGTTTTGAGGTTGCTGAATCTTGATTGCTGATCAGTTCCAGGTTTTCAGGTGTCATCTTTGCTCAGGACACAATCACCAGGCAATTCCATTTGAAAGTCTAAAAAACAAGCATAACTAACTTCCTTTCTTCATCTCCCCCAAATCATTAACTAATTTCCCCAAAAGAGGTCAAGATCTGCTTGATACCTCTTAAGTTCCATCATTTTCATGTCATTAGCTTGGGTAAAGATCTTCTTTACTCAAAGGTATTCCATACTCTCTCTAAAAGGTTATATCCCCTCGATGCAGCCTAATATCTCCCGAACTTAGCGCTTTCTTACCATCTCCATATTAACTACTGACATTACTATTTAACTCCCTATATTTTCCCACCCCCCTACTAAAACTATGTAAATCATCCTCTATATAAATATCCCTCCTCCTGGTCGAAAAATAACCATAAGTACCCCCGGGAATTGCTCAGTTTATCTGAAACTTAGCAAGAGCCCTCATGCTGCCCCTTCAAAACCATCTTCCAAATACAATGGACTCCTTCCAAAGTATAAAATCCCTTTTTAGGTTATCGGACCCCTTCTGAGGCCTCAAATG
This sequence comes from Pinus taeda, assembly GCA_000404065.3. NCBI lineage: Eukaryota > Viridiplantae > Streptophyta > Pinopsida > Pinales > Pinaceae > Pinus > Pinus taeda. The sequence continues at coordinate 26,740 of APFE030425583.1, forward strand.
CTTTTCTAACGCACCTGCTTACTCCTTCCGACCATAACAGACCTTTGTCGATATCCTTAACACTCTACAGATCCTAGCAAGTTAGCTCACATCGCCATATCGCAATATTCTCACCATATAAGTGATGCCCCATCCGTTGTTACCCGACGCTATATTGCGATCACATCGGAAGAAGTCCATCGCATTGCCTTCAAGTATGATCACCCCACCACGTCGCATTTGTACTAGGTACCCACCACAGGCTGATGTCATCCGCCGTACTGCTGACGTCAGCAGCCAAAAAGCCGAAAATTCGCGCAAGAAGAAAAATCGCACTTTGGAGCTCCGGAACAAGAAACAGAGACAGTTTTCGATGCGCGATTAGCGCGAAGTGCTAATCGCGCATCGCTATGGGAAATAGGTCGTTTCGGGGAATCTTTAGGGAATCTTTTGATTCGTTGGCCCGTTTTGCGCTGAAAAAGCCCGAAATTGCCCGATTTTGCCAAATTAATCCGGTTTAAGGACAGGAAAGGACCAGTGACAGAGATTAAAGTGTATCAGATCAAATAAATAGGGAAAAGCACGTCAAAGAGTATCAGAAGGCGGCGGAAACCATCAATGTAGTGGCAAAGAGTATCAGTGAAGATCTTAACAGCAGCCCAGAGTAGGAGAACATTTAATACCTTCCAACAAAGTCAAGGAAAGAGGGCGAAGCCACTCAAAAACCCTCAAATCATAATTATTGCACATTTAACTCGCACCAGAACAGAACTACAGATCCCGAAGCACAGTTACTCCAGCAATACCGCATCGAGCCTCTAAGGGTCACATTGCACTCTTTTTGATTCAGTTGCCTCTGGCGTAGCCCAAAGGACTTACCTGCATTTAATTTCAGCGACACTTAGGTTTTTAGAAAAGCTTTTCCAACAGACTTGTTTAGGTTAATTGTAATAAATGACTTTCTGATATTTTGCCTATATATACCACCCTGAAAGATGGAGTAGAGGGTTGGTTGGTGGGTAAGTCGAGGAATTTGCTTAATCTTTACTTCGACATTTTCTTCAAGCAAAGACCCGCACTGTAACTGTCATATGTTCTATAATCAAAGACTGTTGAAAGCATGAATTTTGAAATTGTTTGATGTGATTAATTGGCCGAGGAGTGATTATGGAATTCCTGTGCTTCTACATGATTCAATAAGTGTTTCTCAACTCTGTTAATTTTTATGTTTTGTCTTACCACCGTTCCGCTATCTAAATTGCAGAAAAGAAGAATAGCTTATGATTTGTTTAACTACACCTTAAGTTCAATTTCTGCACTTTTTCATGTTTTCATCAGAAATAGCTATGAACATGTATACTTAAATGATCTTGTTTATGTTATTTCTTTCACATATGAATGAGAGTTTAGGAATTCTTAGCTGCTCCTAGATAATCATTCATTCACTTCTCCCCTTTTTCAGTCTGATGAAATGATTCTCCTTTGCCTTTCATCTCTGATCCTCATTCCATCCTTTCAGTAGATTGATAATTGTATCATGTGTGGCTATCCCGCTCCTTAATCCTCTTGTGACCAAGAAAACGCAATAGCAAGCCTTAATCCATGACCCCATGCCCAATGGTTTGAAACTTATCACATCTTTCCTTGCCTCTTTTCTTGAGATTTCTACCTTCCATCCAAACACAAACAAAAAACACCTGAGCCAAAAGCTAGCCTAAAATCATTAACAAAGTTGAATCATTAAGAGAGAGTCCTCTCTAATTGTAGGTGGGCTAGAACCTGCAATCCAAAGATTGGTTTGTGGTTACCTCGGCCGTATCCCTAAACAGGAGCCTAGGGACAACCTGAGTGATAACACTTAACACGCTTGAGAAGTACCTATAAACATCAACATAAGACAAAGAACCGATCAAAGCCAAAGATCTATTGATTACAAATAAATGGAATCAAATACATTCACACATATAAGCATCAAATATCCAAATAAGAATATGGAAAAAGATGCAAATACTTTATTTAATAGAAGGAAGAATTACAACCATGAAGCCTAATTCGAAGTCAGTCCTCTAGCTTTGGTTCCATCCACATCGCATCATAAGCATGACAATTCAGCAGCATAACGAAACTTACAATAGTCTCAATTCTCAAACTAAATTTATCTCCTTACAATCATCAAAGTCCAACCCCCGATCACTTAGATGAGTGCTCAATTTATAGGAACATGGAGAAGGTTTTGTCATCAATGAGGGTATTGAATGGCCTTCCAAACTTAGAATTAGTTCCAAGGAGGAAGGGATGAGAGGATAGGATGTATCTTAACGCATTCCTCATCCATTTTCAAGCTCATAGGAGATGATAAGTGTGGGAATCATCTAGAAGGCTCTAGAAGATAAGAATATTCCCCAAACCCTATTTGAATTTCACTCAATCTCACCCAGCGTAGGTCAAAGAGGGCCTAAGTGCTCTATAGAGCACCCTGGCATGGACTCAACTGCTATGCAGCGCACCCTTGCATGGGCCTAACTACGCTAGTCCCTCTAGAGGTCATTTCAGGACGTCTTCAGGCCATGAAACTGTCTGGAAAGGAGGCATTCAAAGAATTGACTTGTTTAGGGCATGTAGCAACTGAAATTAGGGTTTGATGAGCCCTAAAACATTGATATGGATGATGGGAGTGATGTGCCCAAATAAATCTATAATAGTATTACTCTAGCTCAAGCACATTTAAGTACATAGTTCATATAAAATATGGTACAATAACACCAATATAATCATACCTTATTATACTATGATTTCTATTATTATATTAAAAAATTAATTTTATTTAGGGTGGATCACACCTTATTTATATTATGATTTGTATTATTATATTAAAATTATTAAATTTATTAGGGTGGAATCACACCTTATTATTTGATTTATATATTATAATAAAATATTAAATTTTTGGGGTGGAAGGGTTCAATATTTAAGTCAATTTTTAAGATTTTTTTTTTATTAAAAATAATATTAATTTTCTTATTTTAATATTTAATTTTATTATTAAATTTTCTTTTTTTTTTTATTATTATTGAGTATAAATTTATATATTTATATATCAATAATATAGCATTAAATAGTTCATCTACATTTTGAAGGGTAGAGTATGTGCACTTTTCGAAAATTTAAGCGAAGAGGTTTTATATATCAATTCAATGCTTAATTTAACATTTATTAATATGTAGTATGGTCTAAGAAAATGAGGTATTATTCCGAATTCTTTAAAATTTTATTTCCATATTAGAAAAACATTAAGAAAAATGATTTTTTTTCTTTCTTTTTATAAAATTAAGTTCTATTCATTTATTAAGATAAAATGTTATAAGAAATTTTGGTATGCCTTAGTTTTCCACTTAGGATACTAGATGAATGGCAGAGCCAAAGTGTTTTCAACTTCCAAACATAAAATTTAAAAAATTCTAACAAAAAGACATGGAAGTTGTAGCGTAGGAATTTTCATCCTAAAATAACTTCAATCATGTGGACGAAAAAGAGATAAAGATATGAAAGTATTAAAAGAAAAACATAAAAATAAGAATGACATTAATGCAACTAGTGGAAGTAGCAGGATTGTCAGGATATCTTAGAAGCTTGTATAGCTCTCATTGAGAAACATATCCAATGTGAGTTCAAGCATGCAATGCCACATAAAGAAATTGTGATGAATCCCGCACGGTTATCATCATCAGACACATGATTTGGTTATTATGTTTCTGATTACATTCTTTATTGGTTTGTTATGTCATCTCGAATTTTCTATTGTAGTTGTTCCTGGATCATATGTAGACATTTTGTATGCTTAATACCAGCCAACAATTAAGCCAGACATTTGTATGCTTAATACCAGCCAACAATTAAGCCAGACAACGAATCTGCTCTTCTATATGGTAGAGTGTGGGTGGTATTTTTGAAAGCTGGTTCAACAATGTTAAAATTTAATTAAAAAAACAGTTTATTTATAAACATATTAATAATCATAATTTTTATAAAATAATTTAATAAAAATAATAATTAAAATTAATAAATACAATTGTATATTATATAAAATCTATAAATTTATCTATTATTATTATATAAATCTATCATTTTTTCAAATGTTTGAAAATTCGATAAATAACCAACGTCATTAATTAACTTACATAAATAAAATTATAATTATATATAAAACATAGTTTTATAAAAACTGGTTTTCCTTAAATTTGATCAAGCTTATAAAAATAAATTTCATAAATTAATGTGTATCGTAAATTTTTTATTATATATTGAGAATTTTTAAATCAAAAGTGGAGTGGATTTCAATAGAAAATGGAAAAATGATCCAAGGAATATTGTTCATCATTTGGATATCTTCCGTGATCATTTTTATTTTCCATATGTAATTAGCACTCTATGAAATTTCATCTAATAATATAGGTAATATTTTCTATCATCTGGATATTCTCTAAGATAGTTTTTGTTTTCCACATAAGATAGTTTTTATTTTCAATATGTGGTTTCCACTCTCAAATTATTATTATGAGATTTTGATTAATAATTTAATGGAATATTGTCATCATTTAGATATTTTCGAGGATGGTTTTATTTTTTTTAGATAAAATAACTTTTATTTTTTATATTTGGTTTCCACCCTTATTATTTTAATGAAATTTCCCTTTCACCATCATTACATTTCAACAAGATACATCTTAAAAGAATTTTCAAATACCAATAGATATCAATTGTATACGTATATAGGTTGTATTAACCTTTAGAATGCTTATTATCTAACATCCAATTATCTACTTCATTCAACAATTTGTTGACTTATTATTGTTCACGAGTCACCCCCATAAAGATGTGAAAACCATTGCACTCAATTCCTCCCCTAAAAATAGAATAACAATGTATTAAAAATTGAATCTTATGAACTTTAGGAAGTGGGGTCCCTCCAGAGGAATAAGGATTCAACCTCTTATGATTACTTTCTTCATGGTTTAATGTCTTTATACAAGTGCATGGTGATACAAGCGCATGTTGATACAAGCAATGATATCTATAAAAAATTGTGTATGTGTGTTTGGATGTGGTGAAAAGTTTGAAAACCTACCGACACATCTCTTATATGTATTTATGTACAAGGCTATCATATGAATATACTTATTCTCAACATGAAAATTAAGTGCTAATAATGCACTATTTACAAGATTGATAAGCTCTTTCTATTGCAAAGGTTCTACAAGCATTACATCACGTTTTTTTTACCCTGATATACTAAAATGATATCATAGAATAAGGGTGATGGAATTATAATCTAAAATGTTTAATATCCATGTTATGTAAAAGTGTCCACACAATACTTGTTATGAATTGATAGAATTTAAGGTATAAATTTAGTGTGTGATATAACACATTTAAAATGAACATAATATAGTTTTATATATTATATATGATGTGGGTGGTTGCAATGTTTAGATTTCATATTTGATGTGGTGTATGTCACAGTATTATGTTGTCAATGCATACATCAGAGGATATGAGTAGCTATTTGTAAGTGATGGCAAACGCGATTAATGTGTCAAATTTGAAGACACACTTGGGACCCTAACCATGTTACAGTAGTTGGCAAGTAGACCACCAACTCACCACTACCCTTATTACCATTCTGAGCTCTCTCTCTAAGGATTAAACATAACGATTTTTCTTGAAGCCTAGTAACATAAGATAAACATTGTAAAGAGCTCGAGGGAACCATTGATAATGGTATCAGGAAACATAAAAATGCTTCAGTCATAGGTATGAAGCAAAATAATATTGACTAAGTGGATTTCATTTTCATGTCTACGTAGTAAGTTATGTTGTGCGTGACTTTGTTTATGTAGTTAATCCCACTTTCATTATTCTTCCCCTTACTAGTACCCTTTGTGTCATTTGTGTCTTTTTGTGCATGCAAATAAATCTGGCTCCTTAATTTTCATACACCTTGTTTAAGCTAAAATAGAAGGTAAATGGAAAAAATTAGTCATAGTATATTTATTTAATTTCAAGAAGGAGGAATTATTCCTTCGCAGGATGTCATGCAAGCCCTCATTTTCTTGTATTTGGTTATTAAAGTCAATACTTACTCTTTCTGAAACCCTTACCTCTTTACCATATCACATGCTCTCCTATCCTTCACTATATTTTTTGAGCTCGCCTCATTTTTGTATAAACAACTTTAGAATAAAAGAAAACTTATGGAATGTGGCATCCTCTGTTCTTAATTCCTATAAGGGTGGAATGAGGTACTTTTGCAGCACCAAATAAAATAATTCACACCCTATTTAGGCACATGCCTTGAATGGTATAATATGGTCATGATTTTCTCTTCATACCACCATTAAGTAAATTGTTGGGTCTTTCTCACCCTGCTCTATTTTTCCTTGGCAACAATGTTAATAAAACCATCCAAAGTCACACTACTAGATGCTTTTATGGTAATTTTTCTCTTACTATTCTCGTTCATGTTCTAGTTACATTTGACTATATATGCCACACGGTTATGATTATATGGTTTTCAAAGTTGTTTCTCCAAAAAAGGGTTTATTCTCTGTTTATGTATTTTGACCTCAGTCATGCTTTCACACTTGCAACACCTCCATGATTACCCCTGTCCATATATTCCAGAGCACCTATCACTATGCAATGCCTCAAAGAATACACTATGTAATTGATCTGTCTTTGAAAATGAATTGTGTTGTGACCCTAAAAGTCTTAAAGTGATGTGGAAGCCTCTCATTTGGGGCTTTTAACACGTTGTGGCTATTATTCTCCATTGTAATGACAATAGTCATCATTTTCACCATTATTGACACTTTTCATCTTCCTACACCAATGTGGCATCCCCCTTGGCTCATTCTAAAGATGTTTGCCCATAAACATTATTGTAATTGAGCCAAGCTTCACATTCAAAGGTAAAATGAAAGGCTGGAAGGTTGTCTCTAAAGACATTCCATGCAAAAAAATTGGCATAATATAAATATATATATATGTCCTTGTAAATCCCATCAAGGAAGAGGAAAAATTAAAAATTTCTTTGACATAACCAATACATATTTAGAAGCTCAAGAAAAAATCTTTCTTTGTTCTTTTTCATACTTTTTCAGACATGCTTGTCTCTATGTTTGCTTATGTGATATCTACCTCATTGCATGCTCCTATTTTCAAGAATTATAGGAACCATTATATATTTGGCACAACCATGTGTCCAACATAAATTATTCAAATTGTTTAGCCTACCTTCCTATCATATTTTCTCACATGATCATATACATTTGATTCATGAGTCATTATAGTAAAAAACGAGTATTTTTCCACCATATTTTCATATTTTCCTACTTATACATCAGATTGCAATGCAAGCTAATGATAGACAATTCTGTTAAATTCCTAGTCATACTTCACGCATATTTAACTCTACTTGGCTTATCAATTATTACATCTATATATAAAATAGGATTAATATTGTAAAATACTATCACAATACCATATGTTATATATTCTCTCTATAGTTTATTGATGTTATAATGCTACTTCAACCAGTTTTATTGGACATAAAGGCGTGTGCCCTCTTACTACTAGCTTTACTTTGTATTCAATTTCATGTTATTTACATCATTTATCTTGATTACTTGTACAAAACTTCCTTCATAACGTAATTCTTTGTCCTTTGTGCATGTTTTCAAGACACCCAAACATTTATGTTAAACATGATTTGTCATATAGTTCATTACTTTGCCTATTTATTATCAAAGCACTATCTTGTGCTTTTCATAATGCATTCTACTTTATTACAACATATAAAAAGTTTATTTAGTTGAGGATCTTGAGGAAATTGAAGGGTTCAAGATATAAGGACAAATGTTTCATGGAGAGAAAATAAAAAAGAAACAAATCATAATTTGAATACATTTTGATGCAAATTCTAAATAATTTAATCAATTGACAATAGAAGGGGCACCTATACCCTCGTGGTCCTCCACCTCCTTCTATTCCTCATGCCTCACAATGTTCCCCCTCAAATTCCATACTCACGTTGTAGTAGGAAAGTTTTGTATGTTCTTTGTGCCTAGATGTTCTCTTTTCAAGGCCACTTCAACACACACATACACTAGTGCATCATGAGCAGATGAAGGGGCGAGGAGAGAATTTTCTTTCCAGGACATGCACCCAAAGGTAGAAGGAGAAGGAAAGAGTGAATAAAAAAGGCACATGACTAGTCCTAGCATACATCTTAAGTTGACATAAGCTATTTGAAAATATTTTATTATTATGGTTATGTTTGACTTTATTTGGACATATTTCAGGTTATGGTACATATTATATGTTTGGCACATCATATTATTTTTGACAATGCTATATTTTTTACAACCTATTTTTTACAACACTACTACTTGTGGGAGACAAAACGATTACTTTACATGGTTATTTATGTGATGATGGATGATATGAACCACATGCATGGTTTTATGAGATACTTGATGATGATATATTTTATCATGCTTATTTATACATTATTTATTTTCGTGGGAGTTACAAAGTTTTACAAGTTTTTTTATTATAAAATAATGACATTTTTAAGGACCCTATCTACTAAATAAAATTAAAATAAAATATTCCTTTTATATGCCCCTAATTTAAAAAGAAAAGAGTTTAATTTAATGAAAAAAGATTAGTTCTAGAACAATTACCTTTTTTAATCTCGACTTTTGTGATCCATAATGATGTTTTATATTATCTTTCAGATCAATGACGTCGAATAATCTGATGGTCTATGTTTCTATGACAATAAGATTATTCGATGTGATTAATCCAAAACAGAATCTCAAACAATTACCTTCTCCAATCATGCAAGGAATATTAAAATAAACTAGAGGGCACACAAGAGTAAGATGGATAATAAGAGTGAGAAAAGAAACTTTTGTGGAGTGAGAAGAAGGAAGTAAGCACATCATTTATCAATCTATCTATTTAGAATTATTTGTTGATTCAATCTTTTCAGAGATTTCCAAGTCTATCCACCTACTTTATCTTGGTTGTTTTTTGCATGAAATTACCTATGTATAATTCTGTAAGATCTTAGGCATCTCGAATAAATTCTGTTGAAGGTTTTCACATAAATTTTTCATACTTTTTATATTTACACATATTTAATAAAAAATCAGCATTTGAAAGTCTCTCTTATTTATCATAAATCTATGAAATTGAATTTTTATGTTTGATTTTTTGAACTTTATTGACAAAATTACTAGTATTTATGAAATTGAATTTTTATGTTTGATTTTTTGAAATTTATTGAAAAAATTAGTAGTATATGTTGTTGAAATTGTAAACCCATTTGTTCTAGTTTTAATTGTATTCACATCATGTGGAAAATGAAATACAATTATAAATCCAACTAAATTCATTTTAACACTATTTTGCACCTTTGTACTTCAGTTGCCTATATAGTGTGAGAACATTGGTTTATGTGCACTAGGTCGCAAGGTCAAGTGTCAACCTCACCATCCTTGGGATTTTTCTTCTGCTTGTTCGATACTTAGTCCTTCCACTATGCAAGAAAATCACATCCATTGCGTTTTTAGACCATTCACTCATGGTGCAATCATTAAAACATGAGGTTGACCTGTCGCAAGTCATGGGTTCAAAATTTGTAGACCGTTATGATTTTTTCGAGACCCTTTAATATATATATATATATATATATTATATATATATATAATATATATATATATATATAAGGCTGCATAGCTAGTGTTTCCCTATAGCTTAGTTCAATTATTTAATTTTGAAATGTATGAACTAACTATTGTATTTGAACAAGGGCTACTTTGTAGATATTCTTGCTTATTTTAAGTATCCTTAAATTAGTGGCCCATGTCACAAATGTGATCAAATGTATTATTATAATACACTTACATAAACACATGTTATAAACATTGACTAGGGCCAACGCAATTTTAAATATTAAATTAGTTTGTTTATTCCATACTTCTTACTTAATTTGTGATTGCACAATAATAAATAATAACTTATAAGTAAACGGTTAATAACATTTACGATTATTTATTTCAAAGATTATTACATAATCCATTCTATGCATTTTGCAATTTAAATTTCAATTGCAAATTTCCAGATTTGCTTCACTCACCAAAACAATTAATGTGGATTGTTACCTAATCCGTTCTAGAAATTTTGCAATTTAAATTTCAATTGAAAATCTCCATATTTTCTTAGCTCACAGTGGTGAAGAATTTTAATTAAATAAAGTAGGGTGAAAGTCACATCGTACAAAAGGCTAATCAATTACGTTCTGAATATAAAAATAAGTGCTGCAGGACCCAGGCTGCTTCCACATTATTTCATGCCACAGGAAGATATGACAGGTATTTGATATCTTCAGAAATGAAATGACAAATGGGAGATAACTTAAGTGGTACTGTTGAGAAGTGCCAAATTAGGTATTTGCTAGTAAATAACTAATTATACCATATATAAATTTAAATAAAATAATTAGTAAAAATTTAAAATTAATTGGTTAAAGCTATACTTTAGTTCATTGGAAAATATTTCATAATTTGATTGAATTAATGTCAAATCAATCTTATACCTATTGCGTTGTCCATGGCGTGGAGGCTGGGATAATAACATTGAATATATAATCATAATGACCGATGAGTCATCATTCCTCCTCCGAAATTTCACGACAAAGTAAACCCGACACAAAGAAAATAATATGAGACATGGGAGAATACCATAGAAAGAGGATGAAAATTAATTATAGATACAAAGTTCCTTTATGTGGCATCACTTGATTTGTATTGGACAGATGACTAAGGCCCAGGAGGAACTCTCCCCTTTAAAACACCTTCCGTGTAATAATCATATTTATGTTTAATTCAAAGCTTTGGTTTTCTTGTGCGGCTAGAAATTTCAAATATTTGGCTTTGTTGTGAATTATTTGTCACATTGGCATTAAGTGAAATATATGGAGGTAAATGGTGTATAACAACTTTGAAAATACCTCCTCTATCACATTTTTATTTTAGCAGCAAAGGGATTTTTATTTTAGCAGCAAAGGGATATTTTCACTTAATAGTGGTAGAGTAGGTACAGTAACTTACAATAGTGTTGGAAAACCTCACTCCATTCTCTTATGCGATTGTGTTATAGTGTTGATGGAGGCTGAAATGATGGGGTTTCTTGGATTTATCGATGTAAACGATATAGGATTTAATAATCCCTATATATTTTAAGCGATAGTTTTTATTTTCTATATAGGATAGCTTTTATTTTCCATACGTGGTTTCTACTCTTAAACTCTTTTTAAGATTTCAACCATTAACATATTGAAATAATGTCATCACTTGGATATATTTTTTAAGAAACCTTTTATACTCTGGACAATGATTACGAAATTTCAACCAAAAACATAATGGAATACTTTCACCATTTAAATATTCTATAAGATATATAAGATAGTTTTTTATATTTTAGATAGGATTTCCACCTTTTTCCTAGCTATTTTGTGCCTTCAAATTACTTTTATGAACTAAACTCATATAAACTAATTACTTTATATCACTGTATTGTATTGGGTTATGCTCCCAGCGTTTGACTGAAATCCCAAAGAGCATGAACACGATATGGATATTTGGCTCCAGCATTCAAGAAAGAGACTATGTGGAAGATCTAGCGCCATAGTGGCCGGCAAAACAATCAAGTTGAGTTGAATGAATGATTGCGTTGTTTTCTGTGTGAGGGGACAGGATTCTATATGACAGTTCTACTCAATAAAATTCCACCACTTATTACACTATAGCAATATTTATAGGTTTTATTATTATGTTATAACTTTAATTATTATATTAAAAACTTATTATATTAATATATATTTTTTTAAATTTCTAATTTTGAAAGGCTGCAGAGTGAGTTAATGTTTTAAGTACAAATTTTGTGGTTAGATTTAATTTCAAATTTTAATTAAAATAATAATAAATTTATTTTAAGTGGTAAATTTCACATCTTTTATATTAAATAATATATTAGTAAAATGTTTTAATTATAGATTTTAAAGAGGGTAGAATTTATACATTTTTATAAATATTAATAGTCAAATAATTGTATGGAGATGGGTTCATTATCTCATAAATACAGAGTTTTATATATGAATTTGGTGTTTAGTTTAACATATGTTAACAACCAATATAGTTTTTCAGACCTTAAAAAGATAAGATATTATTAAGAAATTTTTAAAATTTTATTTCTATGTTAGAAAAACATTAAAAGAAGTGTTCTATAATAAACCTAGTCAAGCTAGAAGAAAAACCCAATCGTCACATAATAGATTTGTCATTCTTTACACAGAGGAAAGGTCGTGAGACACCCATGAAACCCCAATGCAAGTAGAGCCAAGGAGCGACTTGATGCACCCAAGACCCATGTCGAAGTGCAAGGCACAAACTGATCCATGGGATATAGTAGAGGAATCAAAATGAGAGGAGAATGAAAAGATGGATATAGAGGACCCACTGGAAGAAATCAATAATGAAGAACATATATTTATGAAATATTTAGCAGAATGACACCATTTAGACTCCAAGTTTATTTCGGACACTCAAAAGCAATAGTATCACGAGATTTTCAAAAAATTAAAATCTCAAGGTTGAATTAGAGGAGAAGATCGGGGGGGCCAGGGATGGACTTAGGACAACCAACCCAAACCAATCCAGAGAGAGGACAAACATTGAAAACTAATAAAAAACATGTCTAGAGACCCATTCATGAATCAATCCAGGCAATAGGGGAACATTTGGTGAATACAAGTCGAGTTATCCTACTCCTAGAGGTTTTCTCTGCTATAAGAAAAAATTCAAATGAAGATCATAACTTGGAACATAAAGAACCTCAACTATTGAGGAAAATAAAGATATTTGAAAGAAATTTGAATAAGGATAAGCATGAAATCTTAATATTGCGAGAGACAAAAATCTCAGGGGAATGGGTAAGAGAATTAGTCAATCATTATGGGAATAGATATGAAACCATGACAATAGATGTGAAGGGTATCATAGAGGGTTTAGCAATAATATGGAATCCCACAGACATCTCTTTTGGAGATTGGATCATTTGCCCAAGAATTCTCTCCAAAAGTTTTAGATATATAGGGACACGAGAAGTTGTGGCCCTGACAACAGTTTAAGGACCACATATACAAGTAGATAAGGAGTCATTTCTAAACAATCTTCGAGTAATAAGAAAAATTCTCTACTCTCAAAATTTGAGCTTGAACTATCACATATTCATCTTTGAAGAACTTATCAATAATGAGCTTAACACGATATCGTCTAACATGGTCAACTTTTCTATCCCCGTATGTGCTAATGTCAACATTTTCTAGCATCTCATCATCGATATTGATTTCATCTATACATATGAGAATTTAATGTAAATGGGTATAAATATACATTAAATAATTAAATTAAAAAATAGTGTTTGAATGAAATTGAAACTAATTAAATTGTATATGTATAATTTCAATAATACACATGACATATATATACATACCTAATGGTGATTCAACTTCTCTACTTGAATCTCTTTCAACATCTTCAACAACATTCTTGTTTACAATATGGATCACAAAAGCCTAGGATGTAACATCATCAATCATTGGTTCATTATCTTTTTCACTTTGTCTTTCAACATCTTCAACAACATCATCAATCATTGCCTCATTATCTTTTTCACTTTGTCTTTCAACATTTTCAATCTCATCATTAATGTTATGAGGAAAATCTCTCTCTCTGTTTACATTGCAAAATATTTTTCAAATTAGATCATCAAATAAAAATTAAATTTCGCAATACAGTATTAAATTTTAAATATCATTTATCATATTTACATTTACATACTTCCTTCAATTTCTTGTTGAAATTGATTTTCTCTTTCAATATTTAAGCGTTCTTCCTTCTTTCTTTTGTAATATTTTTTCGAGTATTCTCTACGAGCCTCAATGTCTCTTATTCGATCATATTTTCTCTTGCAATTTTTTTATTTCCCATGATAATTCAATCTATGTAGATTTTTAAAATCAAACAAAAAAAACCAATTTCAAAATCTAGCAAAAAAAACTTGATTTAAAAATTTGTAAAAAAAAATATTTTAAAAATTTAGCCCAAAAAAACTCACTTTAAAGATTCAGCTGAAAAAAATTCACTTTAAAAATTTAGCCCAAGGTTTACTTTAAAAATTTAACCCAAATGAGGAATGTCACTGTAAAAATTACGTTTCGGTTGAATTTATTTATAATGTTCGGCCGAAAGAGTTTTTTGGAGGGTTACAACGTTTTAATTTTTCAGATAACGGAAAATATGGAAAGTTTTTCGACCGAAATTTTAGAAAAAATTGGTTTAAAAAGTTTACCGTTCATTTTAATGTCCGTCTACATAAAACAAAAATTCGTCTGAAACTTTATTGTTTTTGGCGGAACTACTTTGTATGGTTGAAAACCTGCAACTCTGCAACAACTCAACTCTGATCACCTTTCTCCAACTTTGGAATGGTTAAACTCCATCACATATGGTGAATTTATTTTTGGAACCAATACGAGCATTTGCAAAATTGAATCTACTTTCAGTAAATATAAATTTTATGGAATTTCCTAGATATTTGCTAATTTTAATTATTTTTTAATAAAATGTGTGCACAAAATTTCTAAAAGTCATTATGATTCATTGAAATCAAAATTATGTATCTTCCCAAACACACTGTAAAAAAATATGAAAAATATATGGTACATTACATTGTTTCGTCTTCTTTAATGGGTAGTTTTTAGATTTTTAGTTTTTAATTAAGATGTTGGGAAACATTACGCCATGTTAAACATCTTCAAAATCTGCAGTTTTTTCATACTCGTTCAATTCAAAAAATTCTAGTAATTATGATGTGCATTAGCTGGTTTTGTAAATATAACCATATCGAAGTAGAGTCTCTTCAGATTGTTGGAACACAATTTTTTTTCAAAAATCCCAGGTTAACAAAGAATAAAATAGTGCCAAAAAATACAAATTTTTATGAATCCCTTGATTTTTAAAGAACACACAGTTAAATAATTGCTAAGTTGACATATCAAATGTGAATAAAAAAATTCCAAAAAATATGCAATAGAAAGCTAATAAAATTTATGACAAGTTTTCCTTTTATTGTAAAATGAAATTCTAAACACAAATTTTTTTTTGGCTTGCCGAATGTTGAAGAACTTCTTAAAATGATATTTTTTTCTCAAAAAGGGGCAAAAAGTGTAACCCAACTTCATATCTTCACCCAAAGGTCTCTTAACATCAAAGAAATTAAAATAAGCTACAGTAATTTTGGGTATTCAAAAATCAACGAAAGATAAAAATGTGATTCAAAATATAAATAGTTCTCTAAAAATAATTGGAAAATCTAGAAAGAAAAGTAATATATATTCACGTAGAGTAATACAAATGGTAGTGGTTTCGTCAAGTACTAAAGAAAATATATGGCAAAAGAATTAGGACCTCATGAAAAACATTGCACAAACGTAGGAAATTTTGATTGCAAATAGAAGCAAATGATGAGCTCGCTCATTGGACAGTTATTTGTAGGCCACCATACAAAGATAGACTTGGAGAAGATGTTAACAAAATAATATATGAATATTGGATGAAAAATTCACATGTTTCACCAAAAGTAAGGGATGTGATGCGGCGAAGAATAGCACAAAATTAGTGTGAAGAACATGAAAAACATATATTAGACACCACTCAGATAGAGTTGTTCAATAAGTTCATAGAAGAAAATCATGGAATTAATGTCTAAATTAATACTTTTGCGCAACAAAAACTATGGTATGTTAAACCTATCATTGTACGTGACACTTGTTGTCTTTATCATATGCAATTTCAATTATATTATGACACCTTCCTTAATTTTGGTAAAACACTTGGAAAAAATCACCTCCTCCTTCAAATATCCATGGTTTCATATCCCAAATTCTATGTGCAAGAGAAATTCATGAATTATTTTACCAAAAGAAATGTGTTGGTGGTAAAAAATGTGATCGTTGTGGAAATTTGACTTTATTTCACAACAAATATCCTATTGATATAAACAATCAATCATTTTCTGACATAAAAGTGAAATGGAAGAGATATGAATATATTCATACATCGATTGGTTCAAGTAGTAGTACAAGTGCTAAAAGGATTGATTTACAAGAAGAAGAAATTTTTGTGATAGATTTTTGAAGAATTTTGAGAGATAAATTTATAAATACACCAAGAATTCTCATAAATATCGATGACAGGACTTGGAATTCAAAAAATCCTGTGAAAGTTTTCCACCAAGGACCATTTTGTCAATAGTTGATTTTGCATAAAATTACACATTTGTTGCACAAAATGAAATACAAAGTGAATATTATCATTTTGACCAAGTCTCTATTCTTGTCCATGTTCTATATAGACATCTTGAACAAAATCTTGATCATATAGAAAGCACTAGTGAGAATCGACTGTTATTAAATAATATCACTTTTATAGCAACGATGATCGTACACAGGATACACATTTTGTACAACATTGATTTGATAAGATTTAAGACTCATTGAAAGGTCGTGGAATAAAATTCAACGAACATTGGAAATGGTCAGATGGATGCGTAGGTCAATTTAAATCTTCAGCATCATTATTTTGGTTGTCTCCTTCATATGCAAACCAACATTAAACATAGTTGGTATTTCTTTGATACTGGTCATGCAAAGGAGAACATGATGGCGTAGGGGCATGTATAAAACAAGCACTTCAAAGATATGAAATGGACCACTTTGCAAACCGACTTGTCTCAACTAAACAAGTTGTTCAATGGTGCATTGCTGCACTAAGTCATGAGACTAACCCAGGAAGGGAGGTACATTGGTATGTACATATATATACATTAACTTGTATATATTTTTAATATATGATAATTTTTATTAATTTTATTATTATAAACATTTATCAATTATATAGTTAAAAATAATATCACGATATTTATCTTTGATATATAAATTGTATTTTGAATAACATATTTAAATTCTTGTTTGAATTTACTATAGGTTTTTCTGGCATAATGGAATCCAAGATGTAGATAGATTGATTACATATGAAGCTGAAACAGTAAAAGGGACTCGAAAATTTCATTTAATTAAAACAAAGGAGTACCAAAATGTATTTGCATTTGATAACACAAAAGAATCTTGTTTTTGTCCTATTTGCATAGAGGACACACAATTCAATGAAGTATGTGTAGGTTTTAACCCCGTATAGAAATTATCTGCATACGAATTTTAAAACACAGAAAATAAACAATGCGAGAGCATAACACATAAAACACATATACACAGAGATTTTCCCACTAGATCCCAAAATCGGGACTACCAGCTTGATTTTTCATTATGTTCCTTTCAATGTTATAATACATATTTATACATGCCAAAGCATCCATACCAGGACCGAAAACCATCGCGTCCAAAACCATGGACTGAAAACCATCACGTCCAAAACCATAGACCAAAAACCATAGGTAGGTTTTCCCAACCTAATATAGGGTCCAAAAAAAAATTCCCGGGGCGTTGCCCCGGACCCCGTAGAGGGGGGCTACCCACCCGCCTCAAACCCCCCTATGACCCCCCCGCTATGCAATCGGTGCATCAAAGGGGGGGCTCCACCCCACCTCTAACCCCCTGGTCCACTACGTGGGCTAGTCGTGGAAAGAATATAACACAATCCAACATTCTCCCACTTGTTTTTTTCTTTCCATAGGGGGCCACAAGAGAGCTTAGTCATTTATCTAGCCTTGAAATGCCCATTGTTTCTCTACACCAAGAGAACTTCTCAGAGCTCATAGAGTTTGTTATTGCATCTGCAGTGTTCTTCAAAGTGTCCACCTTTACCAGCAACACCTTTTTGTCTTCTATCATATCCCTCACAAAGTGATACTGAACATCAATGTGCTTTGTCTTTGAATGATAAGCAGGGTTTTTTACCAAGAAAAGTGCACTTTGGCTATCATAGTCTATCCTTATAGCTCCCTGTACTAACCCAATACTTTAACACAATCTCTGCAACCAAACTACTTCCTTGCTTGCATGAGTGGCTGTTATGTATTCTACCTCTGTAGTTGATAGTGCCACTACACATTGTTTCTTAGTCATCCAACTAACTACTCTTCCAAATAGGTTAAACACATACCCACTTGTAGATCTTCTCTGATCCAAATCTCCAACCCAGTCTGCATCAACAAAGTCATGGATATCCAAAACCCTATCTAATCCTGGTCTTCCTTGGTAGCACAAACCATAATCACCAGTGCCACGCAAATACCTGAAAACTTGTTTCACTGTTGTCCAATGCTCCTTCCCTGGTTTTGACATAAACCTGCTCAATACTCCCACTGCATGTGCAATATCTGGTCTAGTATAGACCATTGCATACATCAGGCTACCGACTACACTTGCATATGGAACACGAGACATATCCTCTTCCTCTTCTTGTGTCTTGGGACATTGTTCAGCAGATAGGTTTACACCTACAAGAATAGGAACCTTCACCGGTTTACTATCTTGCATATTAAACCTCTGCAGTATTATCTCGACATACTTCCTCTAGTTTAACCAGAGCTTCCTCTTTGCTCGATCTCTTTTAATTTCCATGCCCAAAAT
>APFE030425583.1:47067-115962 GCA_000404065.3 Pinus taeda
TCAAAATCAAAAGCAGCAGCAACAGATAAAAGTAATCTAATAGAAGTTACCTTGGCAACAGGAGAAAAAATATCACCAAAATCAATTCCCGGCACCTGGGAATAACCTTTTGCTACAACCGAGCTTTGTATTTCTCCACCTTCCCTTCTGCATTTGTCTTCTTCTTGAACACCCATTTGCTGCCAATGGGTTTCCTTCCAGCCGGCAACTCCACCAGATCCCAAGCCTCATTTTTGTGCAAAGATGCCATTTCATCAACCATGGCCTCTTTTTATAGTTTTCCATCCTCTGAATCTATTGCTTCCTTCATAGTTCTGGGATCATCATCAGTAATAGATAAAGCAAAATTTGAATAGGAAGCAGATGGACTATACATTTTTGGTTGCCTTCTTTCTCGAATTGATCTTCTTACACTCGGAGTTTGTGGCTCTTCATCTTCTGATTCCTCCTCTGTTGTAGAGTCTGATTCTTCCTCCTTTAGCTCAAACTCTATCTTCTGTGTGTGTGTGTGTAGAGTCTGAGTCTGTGTGTGTGTGTTTTATGTTTTTAAAATCATTGTGTATAAGAATCTAGATTTAATAGTTAAAATATAGATGTAAATAGATAATAAAATCAAGTCCATGTTGAAAACTAATTTCTTGTTAGTTATGATCTGAATTTACACTTGTTTTATTATGCATGATATGTTTTTGATGTAGTTGCACCCATTGACAACATAGAAAATGCCAAATATTATTTGATGTGGTGCACTGAATGAAAAATGGAATTATTGGAAGACTATGATGATAATGGTTTTATATATGAAAGAGGGTGTGTTATACTAAAATGTTATTTTTTCCAAGAAACTCATCAAATTGAGGGTAATGTTTACTTTCAAGACTATCAACTTGATTCCATAAGTTTTCAATATAGTCACTTGGTGTGTGTAGTGTGCATAAAGTTGATGGAAGTTCAATAATAATAAAAGATTGAAAGTTAAAAAAAAAGGAGAATGTCAAAAGTTGACCATGAAAGGATCATTGAGGATGGAATTCCATTAGATTTTTTTAAATTTAATTGCCTAACAATTTCTTCTCCTTGTATTCATATTTGACAACTTAGAATTCAAATATATTGTTAGCATTTCTTTTTGTGCACTCTTAAGTTGTCTATTCTAGCTAGTACTAAGTATTACAAAATTGTTTTCATTAATATGGCATGACTTTATTGTTAAGTTAAAAAAAAAAATCTCACAAATACTACTATAATGTAAAGATGTAGCTCATATATCACAATTTTCTTGTTTGTTGTTGATTGTACAACTATCAAGTTTGCATTGCATTTTTCTTTTTTGTGGACCATACTTTATCTTTTCAAATATTTGTATTGAGCTAGATCTTAGTAACATGTTTTATAAATCAATTTTATATATGTTTTCATGAAAAACTTTATATTAAAAAAGTTAATTATCAACCCACATCCATAGTAGCCTTTCTAGACATGAAGTCAAAATGTATGTACCATATTTTATAGCACAAATTTTTCAAGTTATGATTGGTTTAGATATCTACACCATTATAAGATTCATTCAAATACAAATTGTACCATGTTTTGTAATTTTCAATTTTACTATTCATTAAATAACTTGACAAAACATCTTTAAAATCAAAACCTTTAAGAATCATTAGATACTAAGTTCATTATAAGAATGATTATGCAAAATGTACCAACTAATTGCAAATGTACTTTCGTTGCTACATAATCATGAACTTAAATAGGTAAAACCTTAATTATGAATCTATAATCATGAACATAATCATTAACTTAAATATGAAAATTGTACCATGTTTTATAATGCAATTTTAAAGTATGTTTGCATTCAAACAACTTTATATTAAAAATTTTAACTATCAAACGACATCCATAATAGCCTTTCTATACATGAATGCAAAATGTATACCATATTTTATAATGCAATTTTTTAAGTTATGGTTGTTTTCTAGACATCTACACCATTTTAAGATTCATTCGAATGCAAAATGTACCATGTTTTGTAATTTTCAATTCTACTCTAGATACATTAAATAACTTGACAAAACATCTTTAATCAATTTACCTAAGAATCATCTACTAACATTATAATAATGATCATGCAAAATGTACCAATTAAATGCAAATTTACTTTCATTACTACATATTCATGAACTTAAACATGTAAAACCTTATTAAGCATCAAACCATGCATCATGCAAATTTTACCATGTTTTATAATGCAATTTTATATTACGTTTGCATTCAAACAACTTTATATTAAAAACTATCAACCGACATCTATAATAATCTATACATGAATGCGATATGTATACATACCATATATTTTATAATGTGATTTTTTTAGAATCTACACCATTATAAGATTCATTCAAATGTAAAATGTACCATGTTTTGTAATTTGCAATTTTACTAGATTCATTTTAAATAACTTGACAAAACAACTTTAAATGTAAAACCTTTAAGAATCATCTACTAGCATTATAAGAATTATCATGCAAAATGTATGGTAACTAAATGCAAATTTTCTTTCATTGTTGCATATTCATGAACTTAAATATGTATTATCTTGAAGCATCAAACCATGCATCATGTAAATTGTACCATGTTTTATGATGCACAATTATAAAAATCATCATGCAAAATGCACATAAACTCGAAAATAGCATGTATTAAATCATAATAGAGTTCTATTTAAAATATCCAAAATTTATATCATTATAAAAGTAAATACATAATAAAAAGTTGTGAAATAAAATTATGCATGTCAAAGAGATCAATTTATAATAAAGAGTTTTACTTTAAATATGTCCAAAATTTATATCATGATAAAAGTAAATATAATATAAAAGACTGTCAAATAAAAAGCTGGGCATCAAAGATAATATCATTGAAATATGTGATCTATCAACATCCTCGTGCCCTCATCTGAGTCATGGGTGCCCTACACAACATGTGTAATTGCATATATACATAAGATTTTGCACTTTAAAATTAAATTTTAATGTTTTGAAATTAAATGAGAATGTAATCATCAAAACAAAATTATAAAAAGTTTCAAATTCAATACAATACCTCATGGTTTTCACCATGCATTGCACCCTTGTGGTGTTTGCCATGCATTATGCCCTCGTGGTGGAGGCCTTGTACAATACATGCACATGTGTATAAATTTAAAATTTAAAATTGCCCATGAAAATGCAAAAACTTGCAATATTAAAAAAATTGTTAAACAATTTTTTCAAATTGTTTAGATGATCAATTCCGCATTGCTGACTCCATCGCTAAAGTCCCTGGAGAACAAAAATAATCTCCACAATCCTAAAATTTGAAAAATTTAAAATTGTAAGATAGAGATCTCATTTTTTAATGAAAATTTCTTCAAATTATAACAAAAAAAAGTGAAATATTCAATACTTGTGACAAGCGAGTATTTGACACATCTCCTAATAGGGAGGAAGAGGGTTGTGCTATGTCGAAAACCTCAGACGAAATCAGAAATTGTTAACATTTAATTATTATATACATAATTATTTCCTTTAAAAAATGTCCTCACGATACCAATAATAAAATTAGAATAATAGTGTTGACATGAACTCTTAAAAAAAATTAACATCTCTCAACATATCTTCATTGGAACCTGAACCTGGGACCGTGATATTATCAAAATTTCCATTCAACAAACAAGTTAACTGCAAATGGTGAACAAATGCTACATTTGTGTTAGTTTACATCTGAAAAAATTAACAAAATGTATGTGAATAAACATTAACACATACATTACATTAAAATATCCACCCTAAACATTAACACATATCGATCCCATGCCCTCTTCGTCATGACCAATTAGGTCTTTCCACTCATCACATCAACCCTTTGCATATGCTTTAAGTTCCTCAATATCCATATTATCTATCTCCTCATCTCTTTTCTATACAAAATTAGCACGTGCATCAACACATGCATCAGCTCGTGCTCTTTGTTGATTTAGATCGACATCAATTTGAGTCAATGCAGTCTGGATGTTGTCTACAATAGCATCCCTTCCTTCTTGACCAATTTGAGAAGTCCCATCCATCTCCAACTGCAAAATTACTAGACAAGGAGGTTGATGTACCAAAGGTGGTGGAGGGCGAGGCAATTTGGTATCCCATAATGCACCCTTAAGTTCATATATCCAACCTCTCTCAATACCATAAAATTTAGATAGAAGGTCATTATAATCAGGTTTCATACCCAAAAAGAATTATGCATAAAATAATTTTGCAAAATAAATTGGAACCTCAACATTCCATGGCATCTTTCCATACACTGCAAGGAACCTATCATACAAATGGGTGGTTATTTCAGGGTGCTTGAAATATTTCACCTTAAACATCTTTCTTTTTAGTGCTTATTTGAAATTAAACATAGATTTTGCATGTGCTTTCGTAACCCTTTTACTTACTTCGACCCATTTATCTGGACCCAATACTGCTTCCTTTCTACACCTCATCATATCTATAAATAAAAAAGTGGTTGGCCCAATCTTCTTGTAAATATCAAGAAATGAGCTTAGAGAGTGGATAATTATTTCAAAGCTTTGTCAACTCTTTGGAGGGAGCTCCAAACTCCCAAGATCTCTCCTCAATTTTGAATAATGTCTTATTCACCTATGTAATGTAAATTGTTGGAGGTTTGTTTCTCAAGAAAGTTCATCAAGAATATCAGATGGATAGGTGGTAGCTGGTGTATGCTCTTCTTCTTGAATTTCTCTGCTTCTCTTATGTTTACCTCGAGCAACATTTTCACCCCCTATATCAATATAATTACATAAATATAAAAACATGTATACAAATGTATTAATACACATGCAAGATAGAAATGTACATGTATATGTATGTATACAATTCATTTACATGTACAAATTTGTTTTAACATAAAATAAAATAATATAATTTACCAAAATGATGAGGATCACGATGATCCAAATGAGATTGATGACCACCTGGAGATGGTTGAGCACCATCACGCCCAAGCACATGAGTTGATTGAACTTGTTGAACACCAGGAGAATGTTGACCACCCTCATGCGACGACATAGTGAGAAAAGCCTAAAAAAAGAAAAGAAAAACAATTCAAATATATATATATATATATATATATATATATATATATATATATATATATATATATATATATTATAGTTCTACTTATATTTATCATTTAAGTATACTTATCCTCTCCCTTGATTCATTTGATAATATCCTTGATCCATGACCTCCCCCTCTAGTAGATGCATGAGACTCGATTGATGCTCGCCTCGAAGAATCAAGTGGAAAATGCTCATCCATGATATTGATATCTATAAATATATAGATATATGATCTTTAAAAAGTTAACTTGAATGCATTTACAAATTTTTTAAAATTTTTATTTAAAAAGATCAATAATTCAAAAAATTGATGTAACCCTTGAAGTAACCTCGTGCATTTAATTGATATGTAACCCTTGAAGTTACATCATGCATTTAAAAATCTTAAAATCGTTAGTTTAAAAGATCAAGAATTAAGAAAATTGATGTAATCCTTGAAGTTACCTCATGCCTTTAATTAATGTACAACCCTTGAAATTACATCATGAATTTAAAAATAAAATTATTTGGTACATAATTTCTTCATTTAAAATATACTCAAAATTAAAACACAAATTTTGAAGTGCACATTTTGAAAATTAAATACAAACTTTTCTAAAACATGTCAAGTTCACCAATTTCTGCTTAGATAGTGGGGGCACACTTAATATAGAACTGAAAAAAATACATGGTCATTAAAAACAACACATTTATAACTAAAAAACAGACACATATCAAAAATATATTACAATTTCCATCAATAAATTTTGATGGAGAGCTTCTTAACACTAATTCATCTTTCACAGACAAATCTTGAATTGGTATTGCCCCATATAATAGATCACTAGATATCCTATTAACATTTCCACAATTTTTTATGCTAAATGATTGAAATTGTCTAACAATATTTTTTGCTTATCCATGCAATTGTTTTCTCTCATTCTTTTTAACTTGGTACATGTAATTCATCTGGTTGCACACAAGTTCAGAATTGATGAAGACTACAATTCCATTGGATCCATATTCCCTAGTTGTTCCTAAGCCTTCTATCAACGCAATATAATATGCTTTAGTGTTTTTTGTTCTTCCAGGTACATTCCTTTTCCTTTGGAGGAATTTATTTGTCGCAATATTATATAGCACATAAGTATTCATCATTTGCCCTCGATTGGGATAACAAGAAACTTTTATGCACAATGTCCATTTTTCAACCATGTTTAATGATTTTTCTGATCCCTGAAAAAAAAATTCAATAAAATGAATAATATATTATTTATTGCAAATACCTTAGTTTATGGGAGAATGATAATAAATAAATATCTATTGTGATTGAATAGTCGAATACTACAAGGATAAATAGCCTAATTTCAGGATCATCTTCTATGTTATCCTTCAGAATTTATACATGTGATTGATAGTTTCATCAAATAAATTCAATAAAATAAATAATATATTTATTTATTACAAATGCCTTTGGATGTGGGAGAATGATAATAATTAAATATGTGTTGTGATTGAATAATGGAATACTACAAGGATTTAGCCTAGTTTTAGGATCATCTTCTATGTTATCCTTCAAAAGTTATACATGTGATTGATAGTTTCATCAAGCAAAGCCAATCAAATAAATAATATATTTATTTATTGCAAATTCTTTTCGTTATAGGAGAATGATAATAATTAAATATCTATTGTGATTAAATAATGGAATACTACAAGGATTTAGCCTAGTTTCAGAATCATGTTCTCTGTTATCCTTTAGAAGTTATACATGTGATTAATAGTCTCATCAAGCAAATTCAATAAAATAAATAATATATTTATTTATTACAAATTTCCTTTGGTTATAGGAGAATGATAATAATTAAATATCTATTGTGATTGAATAATGGAATACTACAAGGATTTATCCTAGTTTCAAAATCATCTTCTATGTTCTTCCGAATTTATACATGCACGATTGATACTATTTCATCAATCAATTATAAATTATGATTGTAGAAATTTATTGATTTTTGGAATTGGGTTCCTATAAAATCATTGTACCAAATATTATAAACGCAACAATTAAAATGCACCATTAAATTATTGGTTTCTCATCATTTCTTTAGTTGCATTTAAGTATAACTAATGTTTAGCTGAATGGAGGATTTTGCACATATTTTTGTGGACTTTGGTCAACTAGAAATATATTACTTTGTTTAGTTGATTAAAGTACTATTTAAATCACCTTATTTTATAAAGCTATTTTAGATGTTTCATTTTGTGTGGTGAAACAATGCTTCTGCAGGGATTTACTTTGTAGTTTTTAGTAGAAGGATGCAACGAGGAAGGAAAAAATCTTGAGATTGTAATTTGTATTTCTTAATAGAAGGATGCAACCAGGAAGGGAAAAATATTGAGATTGTAATTGGTTAGAGATTAATATGTCTTCAGAGTCAACCAAATGAGTTACTAGGCTTCAAAGTGTTCGATTTTATCTTTTCTTTTTAATGTTTAAGGTGTTTAAATGTAATCCCTAAATATTTTATTGTTTGAATGGAAGTAAATATTTTTTATAATATTTTGAATCCATTTTGAATAGTTGGAAATGAGTATTATGAGCCTCCAAATACATATGGAACATCATGTCTTATAACTAAACAAAAAAACATTCTCATTTGATTTGTGCAAATCCAATTCCAAAAGCATCACCTTTCTAAGCATATTTATTAGTTCTTTTTAAGTAATCCAAAACCATTTTCAAGGTTGAAAGTCGAAACCTATGCATCACCTTTCTAAGCATATTTATTAGTTCTTTTTAAGCAATTCAAAACCATTATAAAGGTTGAAAGTTGAAACCTATACAAATCGGATGAGACACATGTTATTTAACATTTTATTTTAATGAAATAGCGAAATGCTATGTAGGTATATCAGTACAAGGGCAGGCAAGTGTATCAAGAATGGTGTTGTTGCACAGGCAAGTAGCAAGCCAAGTATTTGCAATACCTCGCGTATCTAGGTAGCTCTTTGCCTAAGGTGGTGCAGGCCTAAATATAGAACGTGTTGAATATGATTTATATAATTTGTTTTGTGTGGCTCATATCCCTCATCTGAGAGATGATAATGTATTGGATCACAATGAATATCAATGGAATGAGGCCCCCCATTTAAATTTTGTATTGTCTTCCTTGTGTATGGTAATGACATGTTTTACTATTGTTCCTAAACTTTTCTTACTAATGGATTATATATGATATAATATGTTGTGCATCCAAATAGATGATAGTACTAATTAAGATTTTTTTTTTGGTTATTGTCTGAATTGATGAGAATTGTGCTATGATGGATAAATTATTGGTGCAGTAGTTAGGGGAAGTGATGCATATGAAGTTAAATGTCAATTGGTACATCCATGTTGTGAAAGCCTTACATAACATTTAGTATTTTCACAAAGCTTCAGATGACACCTTCCCCTTCTTAAGGATTAAATATGTTAGTGCTTAGACTATGATGGACTGCCTTTGTTGTGAACCTATGTAAACCTTGTTCTAGAAATGAGCCAATAATGGGATCAATCATTTGGCACACATTGTATAATCCAAATTAAATTTTTATGTCATCATGATCTTAAACATGAGTATTGTCCACACCCATGCTAGAAGAGAGCGAGAACAACTCAATGGCTGACATCCATGTCAACGATAT
Organism: Pinus taeda; assembly: GCA_000404065.3. Lineage (NCBI taxonomy): Eukaryota > Viridiplantae > Streptophyta > Pinopsida > Pinales > Pinaceae > Pinus > Pinus taeda. The sequence continues at coordinate 55,901 of APFE030425583.1, forward strand.
TTTTTAACCTATTGTGTATCAAATGAAGGAAGAGAGAAACTAATGATTTGGGAAATGTTTTACCATGTTGTTGGTAGTATACTTGAGTAGGCCATGGGAAACCATGGAACCTAGCATATAGGTTATCCAATAGAAAATACCTCTTATAAGGGTGATGTTCCCTCCAAGGAAACCTCATGAAGTTCAAGAATTGACCTCAGTGTGTCATAAATATATAGATTCATATCGTCAAATAGTTTATTAATATCACTTCCATTGTGTTTAATGCTCCCATGCTCCTTCAGATTCAAAAATGATACTTTATATAACACTCTTATAGACCTCGGGATTTAAGAGAAATGTTTTACTTTAAACTTCTATCATTATTATCTTCATCTACTTGGTTGAAGCATACTGCTTTTGAAGGAAATATTATAAATGTTCATTCACCAATGCAACCTGGAACTAAGTCCCTTTATTTTACTTAACAACATAATACTTTGAATGGAAGAAATGTGTACTAATATCTAACATAAAAGTTGGTAATAGAGTGACCTTTTGAATTAAGTCTTTTTGGAGCACGTGATATGTATATGTATGTGCTTGAGGATTATGTAAATTGCAAGTGATTAAATTTGAGCTTTTAAGGTTCTTATGTTAAATTCATAAACACATAAAACATGAATTTAAACTTCAAAATTTGTAGAATAATGCAGACAATACCACCATAATAGTAAACACAAAACAACAAGTCATGAAAGAGTTCACCCCTTCTGGGCTACGTTTCCTGTTCCAACTTCCATTGCTTGGGCCTATATCATTAGGCTCATAAAAACAATGATTACATCAAGTTAGAGTGCTCAAATGGCTTCAATAATAACTCCAATGGCTTCAAAGCTATCAAGAATCATTGTCTAGCCTCTTTCTGCTCCCAAAAAGACCAAAATCTGAGAAATTTATGAGCTTTTCAAGTTTTGCTGCTAGTTGACCTACAAATTCGCAAAGTCTGGCTAACTATCCTACAATTTCGCCCATTTTTCCACTAACTCGGTGACAAATCCGATGCAAATCGTGGGATTGTTGGTTTTCCTAACGACCCCTGTGCACGCAACGGTGGTCACATGACCCCCATGTGACTGGAGGCTAGCGCCTAGGACCCCATGTGTGTGTTTGGTTCCGAGCTCATGGTCACATGGTGGTTTGTTTAAGTCAAAGGGGTCGGGGCTAAGACCTGGCCCCTGGTCCCGCCCTTGGTCCATGTGGGTGACCAAGGTTGGGGATAGCCCTTGTCCCTTAACCCTATACCTTCATTCATTAATGTTATATGAAAATTTCAGAGATCCTTTTAATAAGGACTACCCATGGTTTAACAGAAACGACAATAATTTGTTGGAATGAGGTGCAAGGTTTGAATCCTGTGGAGTGCTATCTAACCTATGAACAAGTATTTAGTGGCCACTAAGGTGCCACATGGCAACCTCTTGCTAGGCCACATGGTGGCCTCTAGTTGGTCCACGTCACTAAGAACTCAATCACCCAATGACAATTCAACCCGGTCAGCGCCACCAATGCCTACCACATGGCAAGATCTCAATGTCCCTTTGAAGCACAATCATACTTGCATAGTCAATAGGCGCAGTCACTTGTATGAACTGATGACTGGGCAGCTTGCACAATTTTTGCCAAAATTTTCCTGTTTGTGAAATCGATCAGGACTCATTTCGAGGAGCATACGACGTCTGTATTCCATGAAATGAGTTGCACCAAAGTTAGGATGATAGGATCTACGCAGTCGTTGATGTTTCACATCAATTTAACAACTTTCATTTTTGAGCACTGGATCACTGCCCCCCCCCCCCACTAGAAGCTTTTGGACCCCAAAATCTATTTATTACTGAAAAATTAGATGAGGTTACAACCCCCTCACCCTTCCAGTCTCAACCCACTCGAATTTTTCTGAATTCAATAGTTTGATCTTTTCATGAAAACTTATCTTTTTCCTTGATTCTGGAGATCGTGTCTTGCTGTTGTAGATGCCACCTTGCTGTAATTTCCCATAATTTGCAGAAAAAAAAATTTCCCTTGAAGAAACAAACATATTCCTTCCTTGTTCATCAATCAAAGGAAATTTAAACAACTTTAAATTCTTCTCACCTCAAACACTATCGACATGACGATGTTTACCTTGTCTAGCCTTGTACTTGGCACGATTCTTGACCAAGTGTGTTCACCATTTCCATGTACTGTTTTGAAACCCCCAAGAAGAACTTATGGAACGTATGCCTTATTTATCAATTTTCTTTGACGCTTTCTCTTTGATCTTTGCACCCTTTAGCACTGAGATCTTGTTCCCATCACTGTTCAAAAATGATGTATGCTACTACAATTTTTCCTCATCTTGTTTACCTCTTTTAGGAGGCAACATGTTAGAACCACGAAACAACTTATTACAACCTTTAGCTACCTGAATGAAATCAATTTTTTCATTTGATGCATTTACTTGAAAGGCCTCATTCACAACATCTTGATGTTTGAACATTAACAAAGCAAAATTTTGATTTGCATTCACAATTCTCTTCATTTGTCCAGCATGCATAAGAGACAAACTCATCTTCTTATGATGCGCTCTAACTATATACTCAATTCCATTCTTGAATAAGTGATACGTATTCTCATGGTGATGAAAAAATTCTCTCCTTTCATAAAGGTATGGGCTTCCCAAACTATACCACATATATCTAATGCCACTACATCAAGCTCTACCTCATCTATGAAATTTGCCGTAATGGCGAATTTCAATTTACACTTACTAGTTACTTGCAAATGTGAATTTTCACACAACCAACCTAAATGATAGGGCCTATGATGTGGAATAGTTTCCAAGTTCAAAATTTTGACAATGTTTTCAGAGATGAGATTGGCTTGAGAGCCACTAAAAAAGAGTGTCATTTTTGGTATGCTTTGAAACAACTCTAACATGGGAAAACTCAATTCTTGTTTCATCATTTTGAGTATCAATGGAACAACTTGAAGAACTAGTTCTTGCTATGTTCTTACCTTTGAAACCCATCATTGTAATCTTGGTTTTATCTCCTGAATTAGAGCCTAAGTCATGTTCTATAATTGCAGTTGTTTCCTCCTTCTCTTTGTTTTTTATTTTTTAGGGTTTTGAATCTGGATCGAGTTTCCAACAATGGTCTCTTCATCATTTCCATTTTTCAAACTTTGTTTTCATGTGAGTTTTTATTTTTCCATTTTAATAGAAGCATTTTTCTTCCCTTTTCCCTTAAACTTACCCTTTCCTTTTTCTCCAATTTCAAGGGAACTCTCACTTTTCTCATCTGAAATATTTTTCCCTCTTGCTTCTAGATGTGTGCCTTGAACACAAACCTCATATAAATTTGTGGGATTGAACATAAGAATAGTGTGCCTTAGATAACTATGTAAACCACCAATATATTTTAACAAAGTGTCTTGAGATGACAAATCTACACCCAATACTAGTGCTCTTCTCCTAAACTCTTGAGTACAGTTTTGAGCACTTTGTCCTTTTAATTGCCTAAAATTCTTCCAATCCATAATAGCCTTCTCCATATAAGCTAATGGATAAAACTATATTCTAAGTGAATCAATAAAATCTATCCAAGAGATTGAGACCTTACAATGCTTTCTCATATCCTCTTGTGTTTTGGCTTCCCACCAAATAAATGCAGCACTTTCCAACCTTAATGAATCCAATTGAATCTTTTTTTCATCATCCTTGATGTTTTGAATCCTGCAATATACTTCAGGTTGACGAACCAAATTATCAAGTATTTCAACATTCACTTCACCCTCACACCTAGGCAATTCAAATTTATTACCAAGCTTCAATAAGGGAGTTTTACCATGTCCCTTTAGTGTATGTGGAGGTGTTTGAGTAAAGATTGTTGTGGAAGAGGATGAAGATGAAGTTGAGGATGGATGTGAAGATGGTGGTTTATCTCCATTCCATTTTCCTCTTGAATAACCTTCTCCCTTTGAAGGCTTAGAGCTCTCTCCATGCAATATTGTGTTTCTCTCTTCATAGAGAACTTTCACCATTTCATTCCTGTCAAAGAATGCTTTTCTGAAAGTCTTCTCATCATCTGGCATGTTATCAGCTCCTCCCTCATGAGACATTCTTATTGAAGCTTCACGAACAATGTGAGGTGAAATTTGTGGTGGAGATTGTGGCAAATGTCCTCTCCTTGTTCTTGTTCCAACTTGAGAACCTACACCCACAAGCTTTCCTTCTCCTCTCTTGAGCTTAAACCTTGTAAGCATTAGAAACACTTGCAAACAATTAAATCCTCACAAAATCAAAGAAAACCTATGCTCTGATACCAAAATTTATCTGTATATGTATTTTCTTGAGGATTATGTAAAATAGCAAGTGATTAAATTTTAGTTTTTAAGGGTCTTATGCTAAATTCATAAACACATAAAACATGAATTTAAACTTCAGAATTTTCAAAATAATGGAGATAATACCGCCATAACATTAAACACAAAACAACAAGTAATGAAGGATTTCATGTTAGGTCCCTATAATACTAGTGATTCCCCCATTACTATTGTCATTGTAGCCCTTACTGTTATTGTTGCACCCCTATTGCCCCCATATTGTTATTATTGTGCCCTTATATTATTATTGTTATGTCAGCTTTGATTATATTGTGACCCCTTAGACTCCTATATATATAAAGGAAGTTTTTTCATTTGTATCATCCAAGAATTGTTCATTTATGTAATGTAAAGGAGTTTTCCCCCTCGAAGTGGCTAATTTCGAAGGCATTGATCTATCTTTTCTTCTATTTTGTGAGTTGGTTGAATAACATTTGGTATCAGAGCTTTCGATTCTAGGGTTTCGCTACTCCAAATAGGTCATCGTGGCATTTTCGCTATAACTTTCTTTCCACGATGTTTCAGAAGCTAAAAAAAAAACCCTTTGAGCCGAAATCTCTCTCAACCACGGGTCCAAATTTCAAATCTTGTCTCACTATATTTTTGGAGATATGATCCAAGGAAGTTAGCATTTTTGGAGGATCCTAAATTATATATCAAATAGGTGACCTGGGGAGAAGCATCATAACTTTATTTCTGACAATCATATTGAAATTTTGTAAAAAATTATAGAAATAACACAGCCTTTAGTTTTCTTTGTATCTGTTTCAGGTCCTAAGGTCGAAACAATGTCATGTGGAACTTCGTACAAGTTCTCTCTATTGAACCAGTCTATAATCAAGTCATCAAGGGAGATTTTGCATAACTCTTCCCTGGAGAATCCATTATTGATAAGAATTATGGGCTTGGAAAGAGGACTTAGAGGGCTACCATGGGACGCAATTTCATACCTTGAAGATTTGAAATTACAGAGATACAATATATTCAATATCAAGCTCCTATAAAGTGAAAAATGGTGTGTAGTTTTTTTTTTAAATTTTGCATAAGTATGGTTTGAAAAAATATTTTGAAGGAATTCAAAGGGCATAGTGAAGCATTATTATCATTAACTTATTCCCGCAAGAAAGAATGGAAACACCTAGTAAGAAACCTGAAAGCTCTAGAATGACTCATAAAAAAGAGGAAGAAATGCAACATGATATATCAAAATTACGAGGGCAAGTGCAACAAAATTCATTCTCACAAAAAAGTAATGGAAGCTAAGTTGGATGGTTTAAATAAAGGAATGGAAGCTAAGATGGATGGTATAGAAGAAAAACTTAAAGGCAATATGGAATATTTGAAGACATGCGTGGAAGCTAAGATGGATGGTATAGAAGAAAATTTTAAAGACAACATGGAAGATTTGAAGACAAATTTGAAAATTTTACTACAAGAAATGCTTACTAATGGCAAAAGGGTAGTAAGGGAAACTCATGAGGAGAAAAAAAGAAATGTTAATCATGATTTCATAGAATCTAACAGTGGATTGAAAACCCACCATGCTCCATAGATCGATATGAGGAAGTTTGATGGTAAGGATCCCGTAACATGGATACTACAGATGGAGCCTTATTTTGATCTCCATAATGTGCAAAACACACAAAAGGTACGCATTGCAACTTTATATCTGGAACCAAATGATTTTATATGGTATCGATGTCTTTGCTCTCATAAACAAATTGTCACTTAGGTAATTTTTAGGGAAGAAATGATAGCACATTATGAGGATACAAAAATAAACACTTTTTTTAGCCAATTGATAAATCTCAAACAAAAGGGTTCAATGATGGAGCACATTAAAGACTTCCAAAAATTGAATATAAGGGTAAAATATATTCCAGAGGAGCATAGAATTGATGTGTTCATAGGGACTTTAAAGGATAACATCCAACATGAGGTTTTCCTTTGGGAACCTAATTAATTGGAGAAAGCATCCAGGTTGGAAAGAAAAATGGAAAACAAAATTATGGCCATAAGGAATCCTACCACTCACAACTATCAAGATGGAAGTGTTGTTGCCCCTAGCCTTCCACAACCTACAAGGTTGACATGAAAGCAATTGGAAGAAAAAAAAGCAAAAGGAATTTCTTACAATTATGATAGAAAATACACTAAAGGTCATAAGTGTGCTGAGAATAAATTATTTTACATAGATTGTGAAGAGGAGGAAGAAAAGGAACAAGAAACATCAAAAGAAGAGGATATACACTAGGAAAAAAACCATAGAGAGAAGAAATGAATCTGATCACGTCTCGTAATGCATCGGTTGGAATTACCACTCCTCAAACTATCAAGATAGAAGGACATATCAAGAAAAAAAAGGTAACAATGTTGATTGATTTGAGAAGTACCCATAATTTTATTCATTGTAAGATAGCCAAGGAATTGAATTTCTTCCTATATCTAGCACTAGAATTTCAAGTGATGCTTGCAAGTGGAGGAACCATAAATTTCTTTGGAAAGTGCCATAATATCAAGCTATCCATGGGATAATATGTATTAAATAGCCCAATTCTTTCCATTCCAATGGGTGGTGCTAATGTTGTACTAGGAATCCAATGGATAAAATCCTTGGGTACAATACCTTTTAATTTTCAAGAACTTTTCATGAAATTTTCTTCAGAAGGAATGGAAGTTGAATTAAGGGGTATCACACAGAAACTAGGAAAGATAATCAACTCTAACGGAATGACAAAGCTTCTAAAGAGATAAAAACAAGACGTAATTCCACAATTATGTTCGCTAGAGGTTCCCACATCGAAATCATCTATTCTCTAGATCTCCAAAAAGTATTAGACAGTCATTCCAAGGTGTTTGAGACTCCCAAAGGCCTCCCACCTATTTTTGATCATGATCATGCTATTCATTTTATTCCAGGAAGTATTCCTCCAAACATCAGGCCTTACATATGTCCCTATGCTCAAAAGAGTGAAGTTGAACGTATGGTTGCAGAAATGATAGAGGTTGGTATAATTCAACCTAGTAAAAATTCTTTCTCTTCTCCAGTAGTATTGGTACACAAGAAGGATGGGTCATGGCACATGTGTCTAGATTATAGGGAGCTCAAAAATATAACTATTAAAGATAAATTTCCCATTCCTGTCATTGATGAATTATTGGATGAATTGCATGGAACAATTTACTTCACCAAGTTGGATCTTTGTTCAAGATATCACCAAATCAGAATGACGGCTGAAGACATTCCAAAAACAACATTTTGAACTCATGAGGGTCATTAGGAATTTTTTGTCATGCCTTTTGGTCTTACCAATGCACCTTCTACATTTCAAGGTTTGATGAATTCCATTTTCAAACCATTCCTCAGAAAATTTGTGTTAGTAGTTTTTTATGATATACTAATCTAAAACAAGTCTTGGAAGGACCATGTTCAACATGTTGACAAGGTGCTCAAACCATTGGAGGAGAAACAATTATATGCAAAAAGCTCCAAATTTTTCTTTGGAGTACAAGAGGTGGAATATCTAGGTCATATTGTATCTCATGAAGGTGTGAAGGTAGACCCTAGAAAAATTAAAGCCATTAAGGAATGGAAAATCCCTACATCCATAAAGCATCTACGAGGATTTATTAGGTTGACATGGTATTCTCGCAAGTTTGTTAAGAATTATGGGTGAATAGCAGCACCTATAACAACATTATTGAAGAAAGATTCATTTTCATGGACCCCAGAAGCAACAAAGGCCTTTGAACATCTTAAAGAGGCAATGTGCCAAGCACTGGTCTTAGCTACGTCCACTTCACAAAAACCTTTATTATGGAATGTGACGCCTCAGGAAATGGAATTGGTGTTGTTTTAATGCAAGAACCAAGAACCATTTCTTTCGAAAGTTATCCAATCAAAGGAAAGTATTTACACAAAGCTATTTATGAGAAGGAAATGTTGGCAATACTACATGCACTTAAGAAATGGCGACACTACCTAATGGGAAGACACTTCAAGGTAAAAACGGATCATGATAGCCTTAAATACTTTTTAGAAAAAATATTATCTTCAGAAGAGTAGAAAAAGTGGGTCACAAAGCTATTGGGTTATGACTTTGAAATCATATACAAAAAAAGGAAGCAAAATGTTATGGCAGATGCACTCTCAAGAAAGGATGAGGATGTGGAAGCATTTCTTTGCACCATTTCTATCATCCAACCAGATTGGATAAATGAAGCAAGGGATAAATGGAAGAATGAAGAAGAAGTATGGGCACTCATTCAAAAGTTACAACAAGATCCCAATACATCTGATACATTTAGATGGAAAAATGATTTGTTAGTACAAAGATCACTTATACCTATGTAAGAATTTCCAACTCAAACAAAATATTCTTATGGAATTGCACACCTTTCCCTTGGGCACTTAGGATTTTTAAAAATTTACCATAGGGTTAAGAAGGAATTTTTTTGGGATGGCCTTAAATCCAATTTTCAAAAGTTTGTGGTGGAATGTTTGGTTTTCCAGCAAAATAAAGTTGAAACAATTAAGATCCCATATCTATTACAACCTTTATCCATTCCAAGCCAACGTTGGGAGGAGGTTTCAATGGATTTTATCATACACTTACACAAGTACGAAGGAAAGAGTGTCATCATGGTGGTAGTTGACAAACTTACCAAGTATGCACACTTTTGTGCATTATTGCATCCATTTAAAGCTAGTATTGTTTCTACTACATTTATGGAACAATTCAAAAGATACATGGAAACCCAAATATTATTGTAAGTGACAGAGATCTCATTTTCATTGGAAATTTTCGGATAAAATTATTTTCTTGTCTTGGTACTCAATTAGCTCATAGCTCATCTTATCATCCTCAATCTAATGGGAAAACTAAGATAGTAAACAAATGTTTTGAAGGATGTCTTTGTTACTTTGTATCTAATAAATAGACACAATGAGTTAAATGGTTGCCTCTAGCTGAAGGGTGGTATAACACTTCCTTCTGTATTGTAGCAAAAATGACCCCGTTTATGGCACTTTATGGATATCATCCACCCTCCATCACATCATATTTAAGATAAAATTCTAAGGTGCAAGCAGTGGAAGATCACATTAAGCATCAAAAACAAGTTCTCCAACTCTTAAAGGATAACCTCACTTTGGCACAGAATAGAATGAAACAATAGGCAAATCAAAATCACAACGAAATAAGTTTTGATGTAGGTGATTGGGCATTCCTACTGCTACAACCATATAAACAAATGTCCATCAAGCAAGCTAAGAAGGATAATAAATTATCACTAAAGTATTATGGTCTATACAAGGTGTTGCAAAAGATTGGTACTATGGAAAACAAATTGAAGCTTCCTGTAGCTTCTCGAGTGCACCCAGTTTTCCATGTTTCATGCTTAAAGAAATTTATAGGTGAAAAACTCCCAGTTCAAACAATACTGCCAGAACTTGACAAGGAAGGAAAAATCATATTGGAACCTGAAGTAGTCAAAGAAACAAGAACTTGACAACTACGAAATCAATCAATTTCAGAGTATCTCATCAAGTGGAAGAACCTACCGGCTAAATATTCCACATGGGAGGGTGAAAATTTTATATAGAAGCATACAAAGCTACTCAAGCATTGAGGACAACACATTTTTGAAGGAAAGGGCCATGTTAGGTCCCTATAATACTAGTGATTCCCCCATCACTATTGTCATTGTAGCCCTTATTTTTATTGTTGTGCCCCTATTTCCCCCATATTGTTATTATTGTGCCCCATAGAATCCCACTATTGGTAGTGTTGTGCCCTTATATTATTATTGTTATGTCGACTTTGATTATATTGTGACCCCTTAGACTATTATATATCGAAAGGAGGTTTTGTCATTTGTATCATCCAAGAATTGTTCATTTCTGTAATGTAAAGGAGGTTTCCCCCTCGAAGAGGCTGATTTTGAAGGCATTGATCTATCTTTTCTTGTATTTTGTGAGCTAGTTGCATAACAGTTCACCCCTCTTGGCTACATCTCCAGGTCTAGCTCCCAATGCTTGGGCCTATATCATTATGCTCATAAAAATAGTGATTACATTAAGTTAAAATGCTCAAATGGCTTCAATAACAACTCTGATGGCTTCAAAGCTATCAAAAACCATTTTCTAGCCTAATTCTACTCCAAAAAAACCAAAAACTGAGAAAGTTATGAGCTTTCCAAGTTTTGTTGTTAGTCGACCTACAAATTCGCTAAGTCCGACCAACTATCCTACAATTTTTCCCCTTTTTTCGCTAAATGGAAAGAAAATCGGGATAAATACGACACAAATAATGGGATCATTAGTTTTCCTAATTACTCCTGTGTGCGTGTCGGTGGTCACATGACCCCCATGTGATTGGGGGTTGGCGCCTAGGGCTTAGCCCCCTTCTAGCACGCCCTTGGTTCCAAGATCATGGTCGCATGGTGGTTTGTTTAAGTCGAGAGCCGAGGCTAAGCCATGGCCCTTAGTCCCAACCCTATTCTGTGGGGGTGCGGTGACCAGGTCTGGGGCTAGCCCTCAGCCCTTAACCCCATACCTCCGTCCATTAATGTTATATGAAAATTTCGGAGATCCTTTTAATAAGGGTTACCCATGGTTTAACAGAAATGGTGGTAATTTGTTGGAATGGGGTGCAAGGTTCAATTCTTGTGGAATGTTATCCGACCTGTCAAAATTTTTCTAGTGTCCACCAAGGTGCCACGTGGTAGCCTCTGGCTGGGCCACGTGGTAGCCTCCAGTTGGTCCACGTCACCAACAACCCAATCACCTAATGAAAATTAAACCTAGTCAGTGCCACCAACACCTGCCACATGGTGAGTTGTCATTGGCCCTTTGAATCATAGTCATACTTGCACATTCAGTATGCCTAGTCAATTGTACGGATTGTTGACTGGGTAGCCTGCACAATTTTTGCTAAAATTTTCCTATTTTGGAAATCAATTAGAACTCATTTCCAGGAGCATATGATGTTCTTTTTCCATGAAATGAGTTGTGCTAGATGCCAGATGACGAGATCTATGCAGTCGTTTAGGTGTCATATCAATCCGACAAATTTCATTTTTGAGCATATTTTTTAGCATCGGATTAGCATGCCATGACAAAAAGACATATTTTTTAAACTGTGACAAATCTCACATAGTTAACAAAAGTAAAAAATCCAACCTTCACGCAAATAAAATAGATTTTATACACTAAACATTAGAAACATTTCAAAAATAAACAAAAGTTACCATGATCAAATGTTAAACTAAGTGATGACATTGACTAATTGATATGTATATTTCAATGTAAAGAGATATGTTTGGAAAGAAACATGGATTTTTAAAAAATTTCAACGTCCTATCACATTCATTGCATATGAAAACAAATTATATTTAAAATCCAAACCCCGTCATGTCACACACCACATGTGGTCCCTGTGTTGTTGCTGCACCAGTTCAAAAAGATTGGGAAAACAATCCAGTATGGTGCAAAGATCAGTGCCTATGTTGAGACACATAAGATGAAGAAGCTGACTAGAGTGAAGCGAAAGGAGTTGCTCCTTTGAATCACGTATCTGAGATGTCTTTAAATCTCTTCTATGCATATATCTGTATACACAAGGTGAATGTTTTCCAGGGTTAATTATGTAAACATTTCAAAGATGAAAGGCTTAATTATTTTGGGTTCAATATTGTATGGCTTACCTGATCCTCATCTAAATCATGAAATTGATTTTTTGGGATTTTATGGTTATGTAATGCGAGCTTTATATATTTATATATATCCTCACTTATATTATGCTACTATCATAGTGATTATAGTAATCATTAAGAAATAATTTAGCAGGTATTATAATTTAATTATGTTTTCTCAATTGTCACTAAAATATCATGAATCTCTCATAGCTTTGGATTGGAGCTTTAAAGAGATAAATAGTGAAAATCCTATTGCCTTTGTGTGAGGTAATGACACTTGTGCGAAATAATAGTACTTTCTCGTCTCTATATATTTTTAGAAGATCTTACTCCATGAGAGCCAATTGAAACCACATGATTGGGAGGCTTCTATCTAATCTTTGCACTCGACCCCTTATAAATAAATACTTGGGAATTTTTTGTCACAAGGCATGGATTGGTGCAAATTTTATTTTTTATTTGAAGATGTGCAAAGGAGCTTCTTATGCGAATTTTATTTTTATATTTTCAATTCAGGAGAAGAAGATTTGATGCAAAAATAAGCTTTGATTATGAAATGAAACTAAGTATGAATTGTTGTAAATTTTACTTTTAAGCTTTGATTATGAAAGGAAACTAAGTATAAACTGGTGCAATTGAAGATTTGATGTACAAAATCATAGTGAAATATTAAAAAAAAATCATATTTAAAAAGAAAATCCTTTTGAAGTTGTTAATTTAAAAGAATATCACTTTTTTGTTTCAGAAGAAAAATATGCTTTACAAAAAAAGGAACTTGTTCCAAAAACCACAATGGATTTGTTTTTGCATATTTACATGAAAAATATGAATTTATAGGTTGAGGCATACTTGGTCCAGACGAGGAGGCTAAAGGAGTGGACGAGGTGGTTGGAGGAGTGGACAAGGTGGCCGGAGGAGTGGACAAGGTGGCTGGAGGAGCAGATGAGGTGCCTGGAGAAGTGGATGATGAGCTGGATAGAGGAGCGATGATGAGTTTCCTAGAGGAGTGATGACGAGTTGCAGCTAGCCACGAAGAATCTTGCTAAAAAAAAAAAGAGTAAAATAGATCAAGAAAATACAGTAAACCAAAACAAAAATCTGAAAATACATTAGAGTGCACTGACTCGGCCACAACACATACATAGCGCTTACGAGCATCTAGCGAACAAACAAACCAACACCCAAATGAAAAAACCAAAAAAAAAAAGCAACACAGAAAATTCTATAGTGGCCTCAGGGGCGTCATATATATAAACATTTTTTCGGCCGAAAAAAGTAATTTTTCCGAAATAACTTATTGCCAATTTTTTCCACCTCTAGAAAAAAATCTAGTTATGGTTGGTGTTAATCAAAATGGCAAAATGTTCGGCTTAACTTTCATATAATAGTTCAACCGAAAAAATCTATGTAATTTGGCCGAAATAAAGATTTATTCAGCCGAAAAGGTGAGATTATTCATTTTTCGGAGGCATTTCTCACAAAAGTGTAACCTAGATTCACATGTTTACCCATTTTTATAGAAGCACTAATCCTTCCATGCTTAGGATTATATCATTTTCCAGTGAGTTTAAAACTAAATGTGAAGATTTACCTAAGAAATCACCCTTTTTCTTTTAATTTTTTTGGTTGAGAGACCCAAGTTCCAGAATAAAGCCAAAACCTAGTGGGAGGAGAATGAGATCTAAGGATAGAACAAGATGCATACCTTCCAACTAAAACTAAATGAAATCAAGAAAAAAATTAAGGACTAGAATAAAAAGGATTTTAGAAATATAATGGAAATCAAATAGGAGTTGGAGGGGATAATTTGATAGATTCAACAACAAATCATTATAGAAGGCCAATTGAAATACCTAATCTAGGAGGAGGGACAACAAATTAATAGAATTGAAGAGCATAGAAAGAAAGATGAAACCCTCTAGCAGTAGAAATCTATATTTCAATGGTTGAGAGAAGGAGAGTAGAATGCCAAGTTCTTCCACCAAGCTATGGTTAAACATTATCAACGCAATCAAATATTTTCTCTTAAGTCCAAGGATGGTCATCACTTGCTGCATCATGTGGATATGGAATTAGAACTTGTTTCATATGATCAAAGCCTCTTCACTGAGTTGATTTGGTACTTAAGTGAAGCAATAAGTCGCATCACTAATCATATCTCGTGATTGATCAATTAAGACCAGAATGAAGCACTTATATGGGATATTTTCTACTATGAGGTAGAAGAGGTGGTAATGGAAATGCCAAGAAATAAAGCTCCTAGGCCAGATGGATTCACAATAGATTTCTTTCATCCTTGTTGGAATTTTATTGAACCAAAAATTCATGCCTTAGTGGAAAAAGCCTAACTAAATCAAAAGGTATGGTGTAGTTTAAATTTAATGTTTATTACTTTGATTCCCAAATCTGGTAAATCTTAAGATCTCAGTGGTTTTCAACCTATACTCTATGCAACATGATATACAATATTATATCATTTGTTACCATCAAATGACTTAAACCATTGCTCGATAATATAATCTCTTTGTGGAAGGAAAACATTTTCTTCATGACATTATTACAACCCATGAAATCATCCACTCCTTGAGAAAATTCAAATCTCCATGAATGCTTATCAAGTTGGATTTGTCTAAAGCCTATGATATAATTAACTAGGATTGTCTCCTAAGTGTCCTCAATGCTTTTGTTTGTTCTCCTCATTGGATCTCTTGGATTCATGCTTTAATCTCTACCCCCTTTTTATTCCATCATGCTAATTGGTTCACCTTATCAGACTTTTAAACCCACCCATGGGTCATGTCAAAGAGAACCCATATCTCCTTGTATGTCCATTCTAGCAGTTGAAGGTCTTGGGAGATATATGAAAATTAAATCCATGTGAGGGACCCTCAAAGGGCTCCACCCTTGTGGAAAGGAATTTTCTATCACACATTAATAGTTTGTTGATCATATCCTATGGTTTTGTAAAGTCTCCTTAAGTGAAGTTAGAAAGTTAAAATCCATCCTTGAAGAATTCTTGGAGGCATCAAATACCCATACTAATAGTGAAAAATCTGATGTTTATTTCTTTAATGTCCATCCTGTTATTCAATATTACCTATCTTGGACCCTTAGCTTTTAGGTAGGCCATCTCCTAGTGAAATATTTAGGGTTCCCTCTAGTGTTAAACTCGCTAATAATCTCTTGTTGGCAAAAGATTATATGGCTAGAAGACTTGTTCTACTAAAGTTTGTCTTACAAGCTATACCCATGTATCAATTGTCGATGATTGTGGCACCTCAAATAAAATCTCATTCTATCTCTACTCTGTTTAAGAAATTTTTATGGAAGGGAGCTCAGAATTCTAAAAAATGGGCACTAGTAGCTTGGACGAATATTTGTATTCCTAAACTGGAAGAACGCCTGGGGCTACATGATCTAAAGCTATTAAATAATGCACTAGGAGTGAATTGTGGTGGAGATGGCTCCAAGGGGTAATAGATTTGTGGAAACATATTTGGGATAGAAAATATGGGACCTTCCAATCTTAGTCTAAAAAAATGAGAATTGGGGACTTGCCTTTCGGCTTGTTAATTTGGAATCTAGAAAAAAATAACAAAAGTTTAATATAAACACATGCCTTATGGGAAGTAAGAGATTCATGTACATCACGATTTTTGCTAGATGCATGCCAACAGAGGTATAAAATCAAAACTAGGTATGATTTGAGAGACCTCACAACCATTACTACAAAATAAAGATGCGCTATGGTTGCATACTTCTATAAATAAGGCACAAATGAGACACATTGGAAATCCTCGAATAAAAAAGAGGAGTAGATGAACCCTCCCAAAGTGGGGTAATCAGATGCAAGAGCTCCAAACTCAGAAAATACCCCTGGAAAATGAATTGGATACATTGATATGGGGATACCAAATGAGAGGTATGTTCTCCTTAAAGGAGGTATTGTCGTTACTACAAAACCCTCCATAATTTTTCTATATTTGAATTTTGGAGCATACTTGTTATCATGTGAAGGGTCACTTTTGGTCGTCAAGTATCATTTTATGTTTTTACACATATTTCAAGTGTCCATGATTCTTCCTAATTGTCCTCAAATTGTCAAGAATACGTATAATGCACTTTGAAGTCATAGTACACTTTCTAGTCACAAAATGACACTTTTGGGTTGCAACTACATATACTTTATTTGTCGTAGTTCGAGGATGTTTTTGAACTAGTTTTTTTTATGTATAATTATTAGTATTGGGTCTTTTTTAAGTTTTATTGATTAATTGATATGTGTTGTGCTTAATTTTTCTCCTAACTCAGTGTGTTTTTCAAGGTTCCACCCTTCTACACTTAAACAATTTTATGACACTGCAAGCCTACCCTCTAGGCTAGGAAGAGTGCATAATGCATTTCTAAGGTCTAATGGAGACCCTCCTTATTAGTTGGAACAATACCCTATTCCCATAAGGCTTATCTCCAATTCACAATGCATTCCCAATTAGCAAACCCCCCTTCTTGTTTCTTTTATGTGTGCCATGGGCCAGCCTTAGCCTTTGTCTCCCAATTGAGCACATAAACACTCTTAGTGGGAAATGATGTATTATTTTGTGCCTTTGTTATATACCCTGTGCCCTCTTTTGGACCTGGCTTTCACTTCTAGGGCATAGTGCATGCTCAGTGAACAATCATGATGCCTTATCCCTTGGAACTACACCTTGCACCCTCCATCAGGCCTCCTTCTCCTCTAAAAATATGCACTGCACAATATCAATAATCAGTGGAGCCCCTCCCATCTCTTGGAAGTGCACCCTATGCCCAAAAGGTCTCTTTCTCTTCCATTGGTGCATTGATTGAGCCATAGTTAGAAAACATGTATGAAGCATGATTGAATAGGAAATTTCTAGGCTAATGTGTGCTTGCCATGAGTGATCTATACTTGTAGGTTCTCAATATAGAATGGAAAATATGTGTGAGGAGATATGTCAATAAATGTTTCCGAAGGACGCATCTTGAAGACAAAAGGCACGAAGGTACCATGTTGCGATAGTTAGAACTCAATGGATTCTGATGATCAAAGTGACTCTTGAAGAATCCATAATCTCTCAAGACCCTTTGAAGGGTGGAAGATAATCACAGTGTAAGATGTGTTACGAGTATTGAAGACATAATGGTAGTGTAGTCACTTCTCAAAGAACTCTATGTACAAGTCACCATGGGTCCAGGTCATCAACATCTATGACTTGTCATGTTATCATCACATGATGATGTAATTTTGGAAAATATTGTAAATGTAAATATGTGGAAGTCCAAGAATCACATATAGACAAAAGAGGCACATGGAGAATCCCAAAAGTCATATAGAAGTTCAAAAGTCATATAGAAGTCCAAAGGTCACATTATAATTCTAAGAGTCATGAGGATATGAAAGGTCATTTCTCTTGTTATAAAAGAGACCTCATTTCTCAAATAAATTACTTTTTAGCTTGACTTCTCCAACTAGGAATTACAGAGGAATACAATTCTTTTGGAGAGTGATTAGTGTCTCAATGCTCCACTATTGAAACACCACTAGCTCCAACTAGGCATTAGAGAGGAATATAGTTATTTTGGAGATATAGTAGTGGCTCAACACTCCACTATTGGAGCTAGTGGTGTTTCATTGTATCAATGTATCTTGGAACTTTCACGTAGTATTTGAAGCTAATTGAGGAGAAAAAAAATCATGCGTATTTCACGAATGTTTTAAGACTATTATTTGGATTTTTACGATATATGTTGTTGTTCTTATGTACTAAATAAACTAAACTATTTCATTTGCTTTGGTGCTCATCTTATTGAATATGTGTTGAAAATCCTACCCTCTAGGCTAGGAAGAGTGCATAACACACTTCTAAGGCCTAGTGGAGACCCTCCTTGTCAATTGGAACTACGCCCTATGCCCAAAAGGCTTCTCTCCAATGCAAAATTCATTCCCAATCAACAAAACCCCCTTCTTGTTGCTTGCCCTTGCACCCTAAGCCAACCTTAGACTATGTCTCCCAGTTAAGCACACTACACACTCTAAGTGGGAAGTGATGCCTTATTTTGTGCCTTATTTTTGTGCCCTACTCCCTCCTTATGGCCCTAGCTCTCCTTCCCAGTGCATAGTTCATCCTCAATGAACAATCATGCTAACTTGTCCCTTGAAACTATGCCCCGCGCTGTCCATTAGATCTCCTTCTCCTCCAGAACTACACACTATGTAGTTTCAGTGATAAGTGAAGCCCCTTCTATATCTTGCAAGTGTTCCCTATGCTCATAAGGTCTCTTTCTCTTCCCTTGGTGCACTGATTGAGGCACAGTCAAAAAAATTGCATGAAGCATGACAAAATAGGAGATTTCTTGGATAATGTTTGCTTTCCATGAGTGATCTATACTTGCAGGTTCCCAATATAGAATGGAAAAGATGTGTGAGGAGATCCATCAAAAAAGGCTTCCCAAGGAAGCATCTTGAAGACAAAGTGCACGAAGGTACCATGTTGCGACAATTGAAATAAAATTGGATTATGATGATCAAAGTGACTCATGAAGAATCTATAATATCTCAAGACCCTTTGAAGGGTATTTTAGAAATTAATTAATGGAGCAATGAAACACATAAAAATATTGCAGAAACACAAACACAAGAAAGAATAAAACAAGAGAGACAGAAATATACATGGTTCACCAAATTTGGTTTACATCCATTGAGAAACAACTAGTCCTTCCTTTTATATTATCTATAAAAATGAAGAGATAAAACCTATAGAAGATTCACTGTAATTTCCTCTTCGCTCTCACACAATCTCCTATCTATTTATCACTCAGAATAATAATACACAACCACAATACAATTCCCTCATATAATCCGAGGGTTGGCTTCTAGGGAAAAAAACCTACATTAACATAACTTCTATCGTCAAATCATCTACCTAATGAACAACCCAGATTGACTACGAAATCACAATATTTTACAAGGCAAATCTTCATCTATTTTGACTTCAGGGACGCTACCCCTGAACCCCCACCAGGGGGGCCTCATAAAATCATCGTCGCCCCCCCTTGGCCCCCCTAACGGTGATCATGAAGGCGATGTATCCACCCCATTAGGAATAAGGATCCGATGCGGATGAAACAAAAAACCTCTGAACAATTAGGAAGATAATTAGGCTCCACACCCAATAAGTTAGAAGGAAATCACAATGCAAGATATGTTACAAGTATTCAAGACATAATGGCAAGGTATTCACTTAAAGAACTCTATGTACAAGTCACCATGGGTCCGAGTCATAATGTCTATGAATTTTCATGTTGTTGTCACATGATGATGTGGAAAATGATGATGTAATTTTGAAAAATATTTTAAATATAAATATGTGGAAGTCCAATAATCAAATATGGACAAACAATTTACATGGATAAGTCCCAAAGTCATATAGAAGTTCAAAAGTCATATAGAAGTCCAAAGGTCACATTAGAAGTCCAAGAGTCATGAGGATATGAAAGGAAATTCCTCTTGTTATAAAAGAGGCCTCATTACTCGAATAAATAACTTTTCACCTTGGTTTCTCAAACTAGGCATTAGAGAGGAAGATAGTTTTTTTTAGAGCGAGTAGTGGCTCAACGCTCCACTATTGGAGCTAGTGGTGTTTTATTGTATCAATGTATCTTAGAACTTTCACGTAATATTTGAAGACCATTGATCCAACACATTTTCATGCATATAGCATGAATGTTTTAAGACTATTATTTGGATGTTTGTGGTATATGTTGGCATTCTTATGTACTAAAGAAACTAAACTATTTCATTGGCTTTGGTGCTCGTCTTATTGAATATGTGTTGTAATTTCTTTAATGATCATTGTGTCTATGTGAAATATTTCGTTTGATGGTTAAAAATTCTTACATATGTATGTGTGTATGTGTCTTTATTAGAATATTATTATTAATTTTCTCCTAAAGACTCACTTTTATCTTCTTCTCGTGAAAGAAACACGATACATTTGTAATTGAACACTTCACAAGGCATACTTACTTGTCCATTCAAAATTACATGTGTGTTTCTCTCTTATGATGACTACTGCAGTCAAGGAAAATCTCTAAGTACATGGAAGTTGGGCCACATTTCTAGATGGGGCTCCTATACCAAATGACATGAGGTCTAATTGGGACTTCATATCAGGAATAACCCTTGTATGTTGGCGGGATCCAACACCATCAAATGGAGGCTTACTCATTTCTAACTAAACATCATATGTTGTATTGTGGTCCACTATGGAGGAAAATTTGATCTCACTTATGGCCAAAGGTAATTTAGTATCTATGGCTATTGAGACACATGAGGATCTTGACCAAATCAAATCTAGTGTCAAGGAGTTTAGGGTCTATCATACTATATTATGTTTGGACAATAAGAAGAAACAATGGAACACCTCCTCAATAACTGTCAATTCTCCAATTCAATATTGCAAAGAATCCAAGAAATTTTTGGCCAACCAAACTAACCACACATCAATATGATGGAGATGCTGGAATTATGGAGGAAATTTGTATTCTCATTCCCTATATTTAATAGAGAATAAATTGTTGTTGTTATTTTTCTGGTGTGGGCCAACTTTAAGGAGAGAAACAAACACATATTTAAATATGAATCGATGTTTGTGGAAATAATATGGCCCACGATCAAGTATAATATCAAAGAAACCATCTTAGAAAAAACTAAAATTCAAGATGATTGGAAGACTCAACCTTAAGAATATGTCATCTTTATTAAGATTGAATTATCCCCTAGTATGATCTCCCCTACTTCCTAGAAACCCCCTCCCCTGTAGACATATTCTCCCTCAGTTTATTCACCTCCTCTTAACGAATTTGTAAAATTAAATTTTGACAGAGCCTCCAAAGGAAATCCTAGTCCAACAAGACTTGGAGGAATCATTAGGGATTGGAGACATCAAATCCATAGGATTTATGCAAAAAAAATTGGGATAGATAGTAACAACAAGGCCGAATTCTACCCCTTAAAATGAGGTCTTTAACTAGCTTGATTTGTGGTATTTAGGAAGATCCATATAGATGGGGATTCTCACTTGCCCATCCACACTTCATAGAGGATAATCCAAGAAGTCCCCATTAGAAAAACATTACAAGAGATATATTTTCATTAATTTGACCGACAAAATTCTTAGATTACTTCAGGATTTTAACTGTGTTATATTGTCTCATACCTAGAGAACTGGGAATCAAGTTGTTGATATCTTCTCCAATTTGGGTTGCACGCACTAGGGAAGAATCCTTGAGAGCGATTGGTCCTTGATCATGCAAATAGATGATCTTAGAGATATCTTTGATATCTTGGATTTAGAAAAGTCTCATATTCAAACAATGGAAACTTTGAAGTGGGAACTGACATGATTACCCGTTTTTTTGAGGTAGCAAAAAAATCAACCGATTTTGAAAAGTGTTGATTCAAAATACATATATATATATTGTTTAGCATAGCTTTTGACACTTTAAATTTTATTATGTACATTATTTTTAAAATGTTAGTGATTTTCATACCAATTTTAAAAAGTGTTGATGTAGCATCAAGCCCTTTTTTTAGAAGACTTATTTTTTTAATTTAAATTTTCTAATGTATTAAATTTAACATTTTTTGAAGTAGTCGTCTTATTCATATTTTTTTTTTTTCTTTTCATTTTTTTTTTGTAGTGAGATCTTTATTTTTTTGTATAGTTAAAAAAAAGGTCGATAGTTTAAAGTTTCGATCTTCTATATATTTATATATTGTTAATTAATATTTCAATGGCACATAAAATAAATATGTCTCTAAAAACAATATTTTTAAGAGTCAACATAAAAAATACAAATTTTGAATTTAAATATAACAAAACAATTACACATTTTTAGGTTGTTTGCTAAAAAATGACATGTCAAATAAATATTTTTTATAGGAAAAATTTAACAAAAAATGGTTAAATAATAACATTTTTTATGAATTTAATGTCAAATAATAATAATAATCACAATTTTTTCAAAAATAATGATAAACATAAAAATTAAAGGGAAAATCACATAATACAAATATTAAACATATAACAACAATAACTGAATACTTATTCTTCTCATAAAATGTCAAAGTCAGAACATTAGAAGTATAAATAATTAATAGTTACCAAAAAAGTGCTTGATTTCCAAGCAATACTTAAATTTAATCAATAATATCACGTAATCCATACTCCTCATCTTCTAGAGTTTCATCATTGTCTTCTTCCATAATATTTTCTGCTTCAGTTAGGCTTATTTTCCTCTTCTGATGGATATTTGATGTCTACGAATCTCTCAATATATTTCTTTCCAATCATTCCATCTAATGGTGGTTGAGGTTCCTTTTCCTTTTTTGCCACATGTGATTCATTAAAATCCTCTTTCCTCAAACCAACTTCTTGCATCGCATCTAGAAGAAATTGAAGAGCATTAATTCTTTGTTGAATAAATTTGCATTGTATTGGGTCTTTTTGAATGACAATGCAATTTCCTTTTTGTAGGCAACATGCTAGTGTTGAACCTAATCATCAAATACAAAATAAATAATGAAGTAAATTAGTATAATCACACAAAAATTAAAAAATAAGATATTGAAATTCAATTTATATAATAAAACTTACCTAAACCTGAGAATAAATCCAAAACCAAATTTCCTTCATTTGAACATAAATGTATAAGATAGTTAATCAATAACTGTGGTTTTGGATAAATGTTAACTATCTCTCAGTTTTCTTCTTGATCTTCATATGTTAGTTTTCTTACAACAACATCATAAACCAGTACTTGGATATGACTCTTTCCATCTACCCAATTAAGAAGCATAGGCTTATAACTATCATCTTTTGTCCAACTTTCAACATTGATGAACTCGCAATCACTTATAATTAGTTAAATCCCATGGTTTATAAGATTTGAATTTTGCATGTAACATGAAATAGTAAGCGTTCAATTAACTTGTACGTAAATGAATTTTTTACATTAATCAAACATACAATTTCAACGTCTTACCATGTAAGTTGCATCCTTGAGTTTGCTTTTCCCTTGAAGCTTGTCAATAACATTGCAAATTGTGTGTCTGATTGAAATGTTACAAATATCCATAATGGTGATGTTGTGGCTTCTACAAATCTTGCAACCACTTTACTAAGAGCTTGATAAGTATAACGGTCAATATCATACCAAATGTTTGGGATATTGAAACCATGAGAAATATCTGCAATAACTAGGGAATAATCCCTTTTAGGTATGAGTTTTGCAATGTCTTCACAATCACCTTGTATTATTTGATATTGGATAGTCTTGATCTCATTCAAAATGGAATGAGTAAGACTATGATCAATTTCAATTTTACGAAGATGTTTCTTTCTCAATGTTTACATATTATTTTTTTCAATAAAGCTTCTAAAAATATCTGGTGCTCCATTTGCATCATTTTTCATCTTTAATGAAATAAAAAAATATGTGTATAAGTTATAAAATAAAACTAGTATATACATGAATAAAAATGAATGTATAAATCAACATACATTTTTAAATGCATGATAAAAATATTTTAGTGTTGATATATAACTTGAATCGGGTTGTTGCATACAACATCATCCCAACTATCATCATTCAACAATTTAACCATTTGTTCTTGTATTCTCATGTAACCCTTGTGACTGAATAAATAAAGTAAAAAAAGTTAATATAATGATATGTATAACAAATACTACCAACAACAATATGTTATATTTAAAATAAACTTATAATTTAGAAATAAGTAAAAATAATTCAACAAACATACTTTTGAAATTCCTCACATGAGATAATATTTTTTTGACAAGATTTTCATCCTTCACTCCTTGCAATGCTCTCCAAGGTGTGATAGTCATATCTTCTGGAAGGAGCTTCATTTCAGGACCTGATTTACTGCTGCTACATATCAATGGTTTAAAAAATTTTGACCTTTGGGATTTTAATGCTAATGTTCTCCCGCATGTCAAAAATTTCATTAATCAATTCCGATATCTCTATAATTCTAAATTCCAACTGAAAAATGTTATCCATACCCTTGAATATATCAGAATTTACTTTTCCACCTTTTGAATTGATTTTTTCCTCAATTTGATAACTTATTTCCATACAACATTCCTTTTGAAAGGCTAGACTAACCTTTGTCTTATCCCCACCACATTTTTCTTCAAAGTATTATGAATAAATCTAACCCTTTGGATTAAATTCATAGACATCCTCTACTCATTATCTATATTACGATACCATGCCAATAACTTTGCTTTTGTATCTATTAAACCAACATAAATGATACATTTCATTGTTTCAAAACACAGGTTATTGGGATATTCCTCCATCAATTTCCTTTGAACTTCTACAAAATGGTTCTCCCGAGGTACATAATATTTGTATTCAAAACATTTTGACTTATCAAATTCTTATTTGTTGGGAACTTGAATTGGATCAACAAGAAGCACATAATCAACCACATGACCATATGGATTTTACCTCATCAATGTCTTCAAATTATGAACATGCAGGTGGTGTGGCTTTCTAATTTGATATTTGAATTGTCCTTCATTTGACTTATAGATTTGGTTGACATTAAGTTGAAATGTATGACCACCCTCAATTAAGTTCTCTTTGTCAACTTATGTCGAATGGCATTTTGTTTTTTTTAATAATGCCATCCTCTAAATCAGCTCCTGGTGTAATGATTTCCCTGCTTCCTTTTGAGTTTTCACTAGGATCTTCACTATTGGCCATGATTTTTTGTGAATGATCAAATTTTAATTTCTTGCTCCTTTCAGTTATCGTATTTTCTTCTACATAAGAAATATCCTCATCATCAACTAGAAGGGAGACATTCTTGGGAATTTTTTCATTTTATATTTTATGGATCTTCTCCTTTCTAACATTATTTCTAATCTCATCCTCAGTAATGGCAACATATTCTTCAGCTTCAACTTCAGTTTCAGCTTCCTCATCTTCAAAAGTAACATGTCTAGTTTTGCTAGATTTATCCACTATAGGCATTCTTTGATGATCCTTTGGATGTAATATTGTAGCATCATGAAGTACTTTTTTTTGCTTGTTTGTCATATCTTCTCCTAACCCTGAGTAGAAATTGCCAGAAACATTCATAATATCTCACTCTATAAAATAAATTCCTCCCAACATAATTGAAATACCTTCAATAAATTTTTGTCAAACAAAATTTAATCTGTCAATAAAAACTAAGTTATAAAAACTATAATGATATAGTTACAATAATGTAAAACATATGAATATAGATAACAATACTTGTGATATCTTGTGCAATGTCATTTATTATTTGCTTACATCTCCTTGTAGAATCATCCTCGTGTCATACATCGACAAAGAAAACTGATACCTAATCTTGTCATGTGACTTGGGCGGTTTTGTAAGTACATAAACAACTTTAGTATTTGGTATCAAACATATGTCTAGTACTTTTCCCAGCACCTCATAACTTCCACCATCATAAATCATACCAACATATAGATATATTTGCATATCTTCTTTGCCTTCTTTGTTTTCCACAAACCATGCCAATTTTGTATGCTTCACTTCCAGTGATTTATTCTAGTAAGAAACCAACTTCTTTTCCTTTGAGGAGACACTTGCTAGATTTTTAGTTATTAGCTCAAGTGAGGATCATTCAACAGTATTTTTTGAGGATCCACCTCGAAATTTAGATTATGTAATTGTTTTCTTTGGTACAGAAATATTCACAAAAACCTTCATTGATGCAATTTTCTTGCAAACATAATAATAAATAAATAAATAAATATATATATATATATATATATATTACAAAAAAGCCAATATCTCAAGTAAACAAATAAAACGAAACAAAAAAAGGATAGACAACATGCACAATGACCCCCATGACAAGTGGGAAATTAGGTTCATCCGAGGTACAAAAACAAATCCCAATCCTTAATTTTTTTTTTTTGTGCATTTCTCCCCCATCCCTTTGGCAAGCCAAGGGGTGATTATGATTAGGTAGGGGTCTATTATCAGAATCGGTCCCTTCCTGCCAAGGGGCCGCTACATCTTAGGTGGGCACACCAAACCATGGCATGGTAGGCGCGCAGGTTGCACGCCCGTTGTGTTGCGCACGAGCGCGCCTGCCCGGGGCACAATGACCCCCTACCTACCAGTGGGTGCGCCTACCCAAGGCACAACGAGCCCCTGGTCTGCTAGTGAGCACGCTCGCCCAGGGCATAATGGCTGCTTGGCAAACAGGGGTCTGATGTGTTGTGGGAAGGCACACCCACGGTCAGGCACGCCCAACCATGGGCATGCCCGTGCCTGTGCTTGTGGGTGGGTCCACCTAATCGTGGACATACTCGTCCACAACATATCGGTCGTGCCTGGAAAGTAAATTGTACCTTGGGCAGGCATTCCCACGGCCCTACCCGCCATGCCCATTGATGACATAGTCGTCCCTTGCCTGTGAGGGGGTCTTTGGGAAAACCTGGACCATGTGAATTTTTATTTTATTTTTATTTATATTTTGAAAAGGAATTTATATTTCGCTAAGTAAATATTTTTTTTTTTTTTAATGGAATGGAATTTTTTTTTTTTTCCTAGTATCTTGCATGAATATAACAACCCACCTGAAACATGACTACTAGTAAACCTATGGGGGTTTAAGACCTACACTCAATGGGATTTGAACTCAAGTCTAACTAGTTTTAAAAATTTCTTATATTTTGAATTAATAAATTGAGTTGCTCCCAAAGTCAAAGAAAATAAATTAAAAAAAAAAATGATTTTTTGGCATATAACAAATTATTTTCTTGAAATTCTTGATTGAATGTTTAAAGTAAAAGAGAGACTAACCTTTGAAATGTGATAAACTCTCATTGAATGTGTTGTCAATGACAATGTAATTTGCCCCACAAAATTGCTCCAAGCTTTTTAATGAAACCTCGAGAAGCCTTGATGTGATGTGAGGAATAGTGATAACGAAATTTATTATATAGCGGAAATTATGGAATTGTTTTATCACTTCTTGAATGTGGTATTATTTTTTTTATAAAAAACTTAATATATAGTTAATATTATGACGATACAATAATTTATGTTACATGTGGGATAAAAGATATAATAAAAATTAAAAAAAGAGGTCAATTGTCTACTAAATGATATATAATTTAAGTAGAAGATTAATTTAAGTAAAAGATTTAGTTAAATATTGAAGTAATGTATTAAACAATTTTTTTTTGGAAAATTTGAATGGAAATTAGAGTCAAAATTTTCTACAGAAAATTTTGGAGGGAAATACTTCAAACGAAATTTTTGGAGGGAAACTTTGGATGGAAATTTTCATTCTTTAAGCTATATATTATTATTAGGAGAGAGTGCATTTGTATCATTCAAACTCTTATGTTTGAAATCCATATATTCTTCTGATAGTGAAGTTTCTCTTTGTGAAGCATCAACATCTTCATCGCGTAACAACTCTATTCATTATTGATGAATATAATGAAAATTATTTCACTATGAATAGAGTCAAATATTCCACTTAGTCCTAATCCTAAGGACTATTAGAGCATCACTAAGAAAGGGTGGGATAAAGACTTTCAAATAAATATAGAGTCACAGTTTCCACTTAGCCCTAATGCTATGGACTATGAGAGCAACAGTGATGAAAGCTAGGATGAAGAATTTTCAATAAATCGGGAGTCACATTTTCCACTTAGTCCTAATCCTAAGGACTATGAGAGTAGTAGTGACGAAGGGTAGGATGAAGAATTTCCAGTAAATATTAAGTCACATTTTCCACTTAGTTTTAATCCTAAGGACTAAGAACGGGAATGACGAAGGGCAGGATGAAGAATTTTCAGTAAATAGAGAGTCAATTTTTCCACTTAGTCCTAATCCTAAGGAGTATGATAGTAGTAGCGGTGAAGGGCATGATGAATAATTTCCAGTAAATAAAGAGTCACATTTTCCGCTTAGTCCTAATACTAAGGACTGCAAGAGCAACACTGACAAAGAACATGATGAAGAATATCCAGTAAATAGAGAGCTACATTTTCCATTTTGCCCTAATTCTAAGGACTACGATGATAGCACTAATGAAGGACAAGATGAATATGATGAATAATATCCTTCAAGTCAGTATTTCAAAAGCACAGATGATGTTAGTGAAAAATTTCCTGCAACTGAGGATGGTAATGAATATTTTTCAAACAATGATTGTGATGAATTTCCTAACGATATTCAAAATGATGATAGTGA
The DNA here is from genome assembly GCA_000404065.3 of Pinus taeda. NCBI lineage: Eukaryota > Viridiplantae > Streptophyta > Pinopsida > Pinales > Pinaceae > Pinus > Pinus taeda. Next base: position 84,329 of record APFE030425583.1, read on the forward strand.
GGATAATATTCCTCTTAATGATGATGAAAAAGCTTATACAAATGATGATGAAATGATGGAGACGTTACTAGCAAATATTGTATCGAGGAGTAGGAGTAGACCTTTTCGTATCAATCCAATATGTTCTAGTTATACAAGGGGTAGAGCATAATATCTCACAGGAAGAGGTTCTATCAGTGATCTCATTTCAAGTGAATGTTGTCAAAAGGATTTCTTGAAACATATGGATTTCAAGTTTGCATTGGAGAAAAGGAAGAGATAAATTTCAAGGAATAAAAACATGCAAAATTCATATTTAGTGGGGTGCATGCAATCTACATTGTGAGGTTATAATTATCATATTGGGTCTTTATTTATCTATAGAAAGGCTTTCAAAATGTTTCATTCAATTGGTAATCTTCATCTATCAAGAATCCAAGAAAATTTGGAAAAATATCCCACATCTTATTTAGAAGTACATCATAAATGAGAGTTTGGGCCATTATCAAATGCTACAATGCCATGGATGAAAGACTTCTTTTCAAAGCATGGAGAGTGTATTCCAAATAGAGACAACACATATTCCAGAGAATTTCTCAAGATGTGAATTCTACAACTTATACCAAGAATATGCAGAAGGTGTTGAAGGAAAGGGTCGTTTTATTACATATCAATATTTTGTGAAGATATGAAAGAAAGAATTCAACAATGTCTGTATTCCTAAGAATACAAGGATGGGGGTTTCTAGTACACGTGCTTCTCTTAAATAAAAAGGGACAAATGTCAAGGGGTAGAAAGAGGTAAGCATTCATAACACTATTTTTCAAAATCTTATATTCATCAATTATGAAAACGTATTTATTAATAGCTTTCTTTTATGTTATATGTAGATTCCATTGTCAAAGCATTTCAAGAGCATTGCGAACAACAAACAAGTGAAAGGAAAAAGTTGTAGAAGAATTGAAGTGTCATGATAATACAAATAAATATTTGGGTTTGATAACTAATGGTATCGACTAGAAGAAAACACTTCTACCACATTTTGTTCGCACACCCAAAAATTTACAGGAGGAAAATATTATTCAGTTTAATTTGGTCGGTTGTAGGTATTCAATGGGAAAATATTTCCAAGGGTTTACTTCACAGCTCTAAATATTCATAATGGTGCAAATATGAAAAGAACCATAATTCATGATGTGCTTTCTCATTGGTTTGGTAATCTTCCTGAAGTTTTGTATCTACAATTGGACAACACTTGTCGTATAAACAAAAACCAGATTGCTTTTTGATATCTAAACAAGCTTGTTGAATTGAGATTTTTTCAGAGGGTAAAGGTTGGGTTCCTTCTTGTTTGGCACACTCATGACCATATTGATTAGACGTTTAGTGGTTTTTTAGTTATTTTAAGGAGGAAGGATGTTGGGAGCTTGCCATGATTAATTGAATGTATTAAGAAATCATACATGTTAGAGCCTATTTTTCATGTGTTGGAAGAAACTGTTGACATGTGAAGGTTTATTTTGGGATCGCGTGTCGAGGAGAAATGCATTGAACAACTTAATGACATTAGATTCCAACGTAAATTTCGTATCGAAAAAATTGATGGGAAAACACTAAAATGGTGAAAGAAGTATTCAACTACTGCATAATGGGCTATGTCATCGGGTTTGGCATTTTTAAAGTTCATTCCATATCATCCAATATTTGCATAAAATATATTGTTATTATAATCAGTTGTTGAAGTTCATAATGCACGCAGGCAGAAGAGAGATATAAAGTATTATGATTGCTTGGAAGAAATTAAAATATGTATTATATATACATATGAGTACTTTGATATTGTTGATTCAGTTTGGTGGGAGTCTTTTTTCAATAATCAAAGTGATATCATTTCAAGATAAACAAATGAAGATATACTTTTGAAGACTTCATTTGTTTGGCCACAAAATGTGTCAAATGAACATGAGGAAAGAAATATTTTTGAACAAGAACAATCTCAAGGTATTATTAATTCTTCATGGGTAGAGGAAAGAGAAACGTATATTGGCTCCAAAATATCTCATGCACAACGTGAATCCATGGAAGACCTTTACAGGGGTTCATTACAGGATATTAAGGAGCATTGCATGATCGCAGTGTTAACAGATGAAGATGCCAATGACCATCCATTATGGGTTGCCAAGGTTATAAAGATCATTACAAAAAATGAAGATGTTGCAAGTACATTGGCATGCCACAAATACACACATTCAATGGTGTGTACAAGCCAAAGATGGTAGTTGATAAAAAAATTGGAGGAAAGAGAAAAACAAAGGGTACAAACAGAAATCATCACCGCACAGACATCTTAAAATTGGAGGATGTTGACATACTTTTTTATGACTTCAATTTAAAAAAGAGAGGAACTCTTCACTTCAGGACGATAGAGATTCTGAAGAGTTTGCTACCAGAAGAAACAATGTTGAGATGGGACTTTGTTGAACCCAGTTGTAGATCTAGACGAATTTTGAAACCTAAAATGGTGGGCATGCATGTTGACTCAAATGGGGCACTAGTTGATGAAAGAGAAGAACACAGAACATCTTCATCTGCATCCATTCATTCATCTGAAGATGTGAATTATGATGGTGTGCAAGAAGGTATGAGTGATTTTGAATAATTGTCTAAGACAATTTATATAACTGATGTTTGCGTGGTATCTTGAAATAAAACTTTGATTTCCATATGATGTTACATGAAGTTATGAGTCATTTTTATGTTTGTTGGATTATATGTTTTAATTATGATGAATTTATCTATTTGGAATATCCACAATGCAACAATAACTTAGAGAAATAATTTATGTTTCATTCAATCTATAAGTATTGATATTTTGATTAATTTAGTCATGTAATTTGTTCATAATAAATGGTTGAAATATGTTGAAAACTTAAAGTTTTTTAATTCTATGGTTGAAAAATATTGAATTTTTTAATTTTATTTAATTATTATTTTTTTAATGTTATGGTTGAAAACAATTAGAATTTTAGTGATCTTTAGTGTCACATTATTATGTTTTCATTGCATGGATTGAAATTGTGTGGAATTTAATGTGTTTTGGATCCCATTATTTTATCTTTAACGCCATTACCAAACATGTTGAAATTATAACCAGGAAAGAAAAACGTTATTCTACCAACAACATTAGTGTGTTTTTTTCATTTATTTTGCACAAAAGAATTGGTTCTACTGCTATTTTTTAAAAATGTTGAAAGTTAAACCTAAAAAAAATAAAACATCATTCAAGAATACACGCTTTTTTTTGTTGTTTTTCATGTTTTTTGGGGGTCTTTTGGCTAGATTTCTCGTTTTGAGTTTACATTTGCAGTTTCAAAGTTTACATTGTTTCAAAAGTGGAATGGATAATGGAGACCAAACTGCCCCTATGGAGGTACGAAGGGTGGATGGAAGTGGTATGGGCATTCATTCCCACCACCCTAATAATAAAATAAATGAAACACATTAAAGATAAGGGTTGCTGTGGCTATCCCCGTGCATGCAAATGTATGCGAGATCTTGAAATTGGGAAACCTCTAAGAATGGATTGTGTTAAACATAGTGGGGTGTGGAGGTATAGGCGGAACCTTTTTCCTAGTGAGCCTTGGCCCTTGTCATTGTTGGAAGACGATAATGGATTCCTTGTAATTTTGGAACGGTGATTAGGGAGGCATGCTACACCTAGTGTGGTGAGAATGCATACCAGATCGATGGGAAATTGGGAGGAGTAGAGACACTAGTTTAGAAGGGAAACCTGGAGTGTGAGTTGGTAAAAAAAGGAAGAGACTCATATTTTGTCACCATACCTGCAAATTCTCGGATATCTAGCACACTTCGCATGTGGAAGTTAGAGCTTTCCTTTCTTGTAATTCTGTACTTTCTCAGGCTTCTTCATTATACAGTTGTGATTTGGCTCAAAGTCTGGATTTTTATATGGTGTCTTGTTCCCAGTGAAGATAACATAACCTAACTTATTTCTTAGGTTTATTGTCTCAGTAGTGACATTTGTGGCTATTTAGAGTTGTTTCCTAGGCTTGAGGGAGGTTTTATGCCTGTATTAACTGAGTCCTAGTGTCTTTTGGTTCAATTGCTATGAGTTTTTTATTTAGCTTTGATTTTAATTGGAAGATCTCATTTGTGGCTTCAGTGATGAGAATCTTTTTGTGGGTTTTGTATTGCCTTGTCAATTGTGTTTTGTTCAATATTTTCATTTGGAAACCACCCCACTAGATTGCCACCATGTAGTGGCAACATATGAGGAGCTAGAGAGGGGGGGGGTGGGGTGGGAAAAGTCCCCTAGGTCTAAAATCGTGACCACCAACATGTCTAGGAGGTTTCCAAATCTTTCCACTTGGCCACCCTTGAGGAAAATTGTAGTGAGATGCATAATCTTGAAGCCATGGCTACCAAATAATGGCATGCTACGTTTGACTTGTAACTAATGGAGGAGTTTGAGAAACTAATTTCAGACTCTAGCCATATTAGGGATTATAGGAAGTAGTACCTTCTGATCTTATTTCTATACTGGAAGATTAAAACTTTAATGGGAGGAATATTGATGGAATGAGAGGATAACCAATACAATGTCTTTGCTCACCTCACAGACATGAAACAATAGCAACACAACATGAGGATCCACATGGAGAGGATGGATGTCCAGATGGCCCAGATCAAGCGCCACATCCCATGAATTTCCACCTCATCCACTCCTCTAGGCTCCATTGCATGTGATATGAAACCAGTGAATTATTTTGATTGATAGTTGATAGATGGTTTTGTTATACATTTTTGGTATGATGTTCCCATAGATTCACTAGTGATGCCTCAAATGTTGCACTTTTTACAGTTTTGGACTTGTTATTCTATTGATAGATGGTAAACAATAATTTGTTTCCCACTAGGAAGGTTGAGACCATCTATCATAATGGTTGATGAGAATAATTCTCTTAACTCTATAATGCCTTTCTCGATTATGTGAGATGATAAAATTCAGCTTACAAAAAAAAAGTGTTCCAAGATTTGCTTAGTATTTTTTTTTCTTTTTATTTTTTTGTAAAATGAAGATGTATTCATTCATTAAGATGAAACATTATAAGAAGTTTTGGTTTTCCCTAATTTTCCACTTGGGAAACCAAACCAGTGGTATATGCAATTTTTTTAATGTCCAAACATAAAAATTAGAAGATGTTTGAAATACTAAGAGGGGGGTGAATTAGTATTTCTTATCACATAGTTACTTTTAACTTCACTGAGAATTAATTGTTATTAGCATCAGATAGTCATAAACATTGATAAACCATTAAAAAATGTAGAATAATAAAAATAGTGGACACAGTTTTTTAGGTGGAAACCCCTCTAGGACAAAAACCACCAAATCCTTCTTAATATTTGTTTGTAAAAAGATTTGCATCAAGTTTTTAACTCCAATTGAATGAGGCTCCAACCCCCTGATTTATAAGCTCCAACCTATATGACACTCTAATGCCCTGTTTAGAAAATGGAACTAGGAGGATGCTCCAATGCCCTAGTTTATAGGCTCCAACCTGAAGGTTCTTCAAATCCATGTATACCAGCTGCAACTAAATGAATGCTCTAACACCTTGTGTAAGATCCAACCTGCCCTAGAACCACCCTGCCACCATGAAGTGTTTTCAAGCTCCAACCTTAAGGATACTCCACACTCTTGCCTTGCACCACCCTACGACCCTAATCAATTGGCAGATCATGTTTCACAATTTTCAGACTGGATCCATTGGTGTTCTGAATCAATACAAAAGCTGCAATACAAGGTAACTATAACACAAACTTGTCAATAAAATATGTCTTTGCACATCAAACTCTAGTTGTGAATATTAATGTAACCATCCCACCCCACATTTACCTACTTTTACAAGATCTCTAGGGTAAACGTGAGCTGAGAAGTATGCCCTGACCCGAAAAAAAAAAAGTTCCAATTATGGATGTGGCACCTACTGCATTTTTACTACAACCTCCAGGAACACCGGATCACCTAGATGTCAGACAACATCCATTTGTCATCTTTTCCTAGACTAGGACTACCTTTTTTACTCACTTCACAGCCCAAATGCATGCATGCCAAGCCTTCCATTTGACCAAAAGGCTCCATTCACACACACAAGCCTTCCCCCATGCATATACAACCGAGATTTCTTATTTAAGGGACAACAATTGCAAAAATAGTGCCACATTTTTAGGGATATCCTACATGCCACTACCCAGAACTTTCCAGAAACAAGTCTAAAACAAACATAAGTGTCCATAAACTATACTTAGGCTCAAATCTTTCCAAACATGCCAAACACATGATAAAAATTTCGAAAAACATATAGTAAACATAGTATATATATGTCATGAATTCATATATGATCATGGTCTCATTCACTTCACTAGTGAATCATCAAGAAGGCTCATTTCTCTCTCAAGATAGTTGCACTAACACTTGTTAGAACATAAATTCATATAACCATTCAATGACTTATCAACCATGGACAAGCTCCATAACAAGAGCACATCATTTAACCATTCCTATAACCAACATTTAACCCGAATGAATCCATGACAAACCAATCATAAAATAAACACAATAACCAATACTTGTACTCATTTATCCCAATAAGAAGTAACATATAATAATATATACATAAAGCCAACCAAGTTAGTGACTTCCACGTACCACCTGACCATAGATTGGGTTGAACCAAATATCTCTTTTATCTAACCACGCTTGTGCTATATTCCAAGCATGAATTTAGAATATCATGGGATAAACCAAAACAAAACCAACCAATGCATCTAAAGGCTAACCCACATCAATCCTTAACCATAGTAATTTCACCTAAATCGGTCTAGAAATCACCAAACCAACACAACCTTAAATGCCTTAGAATTTTTTTACCATACTTGGAGGAATTTTCCTGTCTCCACCCACCTGTCAAAGGATTTCTAGAGAAAACCATATCCACCCCTAAACCTTGGGATTTTTTTGAGACCACCTCACCCGGATCGAAAATTTTCTGGAAATCCAAATATCAACCAAGAAGAATCCCATCAGACCATGGTTATCTAGGAAATGGAAAGGAAAGGCTAAACCACTGTCAATCTAGGAAAATATCATGTCAATGAAAACAAATCAATCATGTAAAACCAAATGCATGCACCATGCATTCAAATACCAGCAAGAAAATCACGCATAAATGCACCATGCACCATCAACTTCTTGTCCTTTCCTTGCTTGCTTGTTCTCTCTCCTCTTGGATTTAGATTTCTAAAACTGATCACAAGTTGTAAACTATTTCTCAAGTTCCTTTCAATCATTGATGTCTGATGTCTCTTCCTTTCCTTTTCCTTTTCCTTTATTTTCTCTCTAATTTCCCTTGCATACATATTCTTGTCTCTTCATCTTCCTTTTCTCCTATTTTTCTTTATTCGTTATATTAAATTACCATTTATTGCCTTTTTCCTTTTGCCAATGCTAATGCCAATTTCCGTAGCCATTAATTAACCACAAGTGATACCCACTTTAATATTTTTCCTTTCATTCAACTTGGAATACATATCCCATGACCATGGTCTTATTTTTTCCTTTATATTGTCCTTCCTTTTACATGGAACATCAACTTGGGGCTTTTATAAACCCCTCCCCCTTGCAAGAACACCGTCATTGGTGTTCTATGACACTTATGACCAGAAAACCACTAAAAAAAAAACATACTGCTTATTGGAGCTTTAGAACACATCTCATTGCAATATTTACAATGACAAATTTTTGAAAATATGACAAACATACTACTTATTGGAGCTTATCGAAACTCATTTGATTCAACCAACAAACAAAGAAGGATATAATTCCTACAGCTGATCATCCATCTTCCATGTAGCTTCATTAGGTCCAAACTTCTTCCATTACACTTTAACTTTCTCTATTTCTTAGTTTCAGAGCATGATCTATTTCCACTATAATACGCATTATGGCTCTGGCTCGTATTCTCTCTTTGGTTCCACCTACAATACAGACCAATCAATCACATGATCAACATGTTGTACATATCTCTTAAGAAAAGAAACATGGAAAAACTCATGCACTTTGAAGGATGGCAGAAAATAAATTTTATATCCCATTGGTCCAATCCTCTCAAGGATCTCAAAAGGCCGGCAATATCGAGGTGCCAACTTGGCACATGACCCAATCCTCAAGGAGCTCTTCTTGGGCTTGATGCACAAGTACACATGGTTCCTTTAATGATCTATGTTTATATGCATAACTCTTTTGCATGTCATGTGCTACCTTTAAATTCCTTTTAATAGCTTGCATCTCCTACTCCATCTCTTCCAACATATTTGGTCCAATCAACACCTAGTTCATTGGATCAATCCAGCTGATAGGAGTGTTACAACTCCACGCATAGAGAGCCTCAAATGGACTCATATTCAAGGATTCATGATACCTATTATTATAAGCAAACTCCACTAGTGGAATATGCTCCTACCACTTCCTTTGTTGAAGCATGACATACATCCTCAACATATACTCAAGAATCGGGTTAACCCACTCTTTATGTCCATCTTTCTATGGATGATAAGTTGTATTGAAAGCCAACTCTATCCCCAAGACTAAAAAAACTAGAAGTGAAATTGGCATCTATGTCTGATATAATCTTCTTGGAAAATCCATGTGACCTCACTATCTTCCTGATGAATATCTGAGCTACCTCACTAGATGAATTAGTAAACTTTACTGCAATGAAGTGAGCTAGAGTGCTCAACTTGTCAACCACAACCATAATGAATTCATTATGCCTTGATGTCCAAGGAAAACCTGTAATGAAGTCCATGGAAATGACCTCCCATTTCCATTCTAAAATTAGAATAGGCTGCAACAAACTAGTTGGATGCTTACGTTCAACTTTCACTCATTGACAGTCCAAGCACCTTGCAACAAACTCAACTAGCTCTTTCTTTAAATTCGGCCAATAGTAAAACTTCTTAACAACTTTAAAAGTCTTCTGGTATCTTGGGTGGCCTGAATATGGCTTGACATGAAACTCTCTTAATATAATATTCTTCAACTCACTGTTATCTGGAACATAGATCTTTCTTCTCAATCTAACCAAGCCATATGTTGTGAGGTGATACTCTTCATCTTGATCATTCTCATCCCTCTGCTACAGTCTCTACTTTAGTTCTTGATACTTCTAATCATGCTTCCCTGTATGTAATATATGCTCTTGTAAATTTATCACATAAGAGTTCACAGTAGAAATATGATTCACCCGCGCTCTTTGTTACATGTCATTTTACCATGTCTATTCAAATGGCTTGGAAACTGGATCAATCAACATCCTTGACACCTTGCAATCATCCCTTTGCAAATCCTTAAGCATTGTCTCTTCAAAAAGTCCAATTTTTCTAGGTTAATCAGCTCAAAACCCTAGTTTTTGCACCCATGATATATTCCTTTCTAGAAACTTGCATTGTTGCATGTTTCACAACTAAGAAATCACACTGACCATTGCATGTTTCCTTTGCTGCAAGTCCAATGGCTCTTGAATTTCTGTAAAAATAAAAAATAATTTCAAATATTCTCCTTCCAGAAGCTTTAAAAGTGGTTTTAACCATTTACTATTGATTGATATCTCGAACTCCTATCCTTGAGATCTTATCTCTTTTCCCTAGAGCTTTTCCTCCCTCATATGTGGATCTAAGTCCTAGATAGATAAAACCCAAACTACCCTATTTACCCTTTAACTTCATTGCCTCCCATGAAGTTTGGGTTAGCTTATATATACTCTTAGCTATGCCCTGATGTTGCTTCTTTTGACATGGGGCTCCATTACGATCCATGAGTTGTGATTGAATACTTTCTTTGTGGCTAAGGAAGGACAAGTTAGTTGGGAGACATCTACATGGTCAAGATTTGTAAAAGGGTTGTAATATTCTCCTACATTTCATTAATACAAAAGTATTTGTTTTCCTATACTTATGTCTATTTGATGCATGTTTATTTCACTTCCTTATTGAATTATTGATTATAAATATTAGTCTATTCTATTTGTACCTTGTAGTTCTCTTGCTTGTTATAATTTTTTTGCAGGTTCCATTTATAGCATTTGGAGCTGGAGCTAAATTTCACAAGTAGGGAGAAGAGGAGAACTTGTGTTGGGCTCTAGGCAAGTATTTCATCCATGTTCTAATCACTCCTATAATGTACCACTGCAAATGGATAGGGACTTTATTAATCCCTGTGTCTGGCACACTGCGGGTCAAAACCTTGACTTGATGCTTAAACTCGGCAAGTATCTTCATTGTTTCGAGATCAAACATCTCTTCCTCTACCCATATAGCTAAAACTTGTACAAGATATTGTTTTTCCCATAGATGCATATGCGACCTGCCTACTAGTCGCATAGGTCCAATATCTACATGTAAAATTGAAATTTAGTCTCTAATACACTTAAAATAAATAAATAAATTGTAAAACCTAAAAAATGTGTATTTTGTGTCCAATCTGGTCGAATTCTAGGATTCGTAGTGTCAGAGAATGGGATCCACATTGGTCCTATGAAAATCCATGTAATCATTGATTTTCTTGCTCTCCCTTCACTTGTTCAGTTACAACGCTTTGAAGGGAAGGCTAACTTTCTATGTAGATTCATCCCTAACTACGTAAAACTTACAAAAGGATTTACCTGCTTACTAAAAAAATGGGTTCATTTTCATTGGGATCACGCTGATCAAAAAATTTTCAATGCTTTAAAAAATGTGTTAGATCTAGCATATTTATTATATCCCCTTAACTATTAACAAGACTATTTCCTCTATTTCGCTGTGGAATTCACCACAATCGTAATGGTTTTGGTACAAGAATATAACATAGGATACAAATGTCCTATATATTACTTGAGAAAAAACTAGAATGAGGATTAAGCCAAATACTCACACATCGAAAATTTAGCTTTGGAAGCTGTAAGCTATCCAGATATTTTTCCATGATATCCTGCTTCGGAAGGCTATCATAGTTTCTAATCACAACCCTATGAATTACATTCTAGCACGTCAATTGTTGGGGGGAAATACTTGAAATGGATAGTTATCCTCCAAGAGTTTGATTTGGAATTCATCAAATCCAAATATAATAAACCTTTAATATTTGTTGAAATTATTTGCGACCTTCCCTCCTATGAGTCAGAGTCAACAACCGTTGATTCTATTCCTGATGAAACGGTGTTTCTGATTTACTCTTCTGATCCTTGGTATGGAGATATGATAATTTTTCTCTAGATCCAAACCTTCTGGCCTAACACTATTCATTCTAATCAATGTCGAATTTGAGGTTTGCCAATACATCATAATTGGTGACACGCTTTACCTTCATGGTGTTGATTCAATCTTTTGACATTGTCTTACTTGTGAAGGAGGTCGAGAAATATTTGAATGATTGTCATGCTGGAGCATGCAGAAAACACATATTTGGCTATGGGACTACCCAAAAAAATTTACATGTTTTTTATTTCTAGCCAACCATGTTTCAAGATTGTATTCTAGCGGTCTAGAAATGTGATGTATGTCAAATTTATAATAGGAAAGCCCATGCTCCACCTGCTCCTATGTGTCTAGTTATTCTCGTTGGTGTTGAAAGTATGTTGTCATTGATGGGAAAGGCAATGGAAATGGTGGTAATGGAAAATCAAATGCAAAGGAAAAGGAAATCACAAAGGTGATAATAGAAAAGAAAAGGAAAAGGAAAAGGAAAAGGCAAAGGTAATGTCAAAGTAACTGCATTGTTAAATATGTTTTCATTAGTGGGTAAGGTAAATATTTACGGCAAAGCCAATAATAGAGGTAGCATAGACAAAAGCAAAGGCAATGGAAAGGGTGGCACATGCAAAAGAAAAGTCAATGGAAAAGGTGGCACAAGAAAAGAAAAGGGAAAGGAAAAAGAATTTCAATTGGTAAAGTCAATAGCAAAGAGTAGCAAAGGTATACGGAATGGTGCAGAGGCTTTGGATCTAGTTATGGAGAAGTAGATAATCCTAGACGCAGGTGAAATATCTACCACCTATGTTTCATGATCCCTTGCTTCGTGATCTGCTAGTTTCAACTAAATCAACTCATAATGATGTTCAACTTATTGTTTCAAGCTGTAATCAAGAGCAAGGTAGTTGTATTTCACATGTAAAGGAGAAGAGTGTTGAGGATATGTCTTGTCTTTCCTCCCTCTTTCAAAATGATAATCTTGCCTTTCCAACTAATCTTTGATCTGTTAATCTTGATAACCTGTCAAGTGACTCTAAACCTCACATCCACGTTGAGACATTGGATAATCATCACTGTGACATACCCATTTCCATTAACATATTTGGTGGTGAATATCCAAGTACATTGGATGATATCTTCTCTTATTCTGAGGGCTTAGATTTGCGAGGTATCGATTCAGAATCTGTCTCTCACAGTTTACAATCTCCATTTGTGAATTGGGATACTATTTTAATCCAAAATGATCCTAAATATTCTTTAATTCATAAATATTTGGATGACAGGCTTAAGTTTTCAGGTTCTTCAATCTTTGGAAGACCTTGGTCAATCTGAGTGTCAGATTAGTATGCCTATTTTTGACCATTACACTAATGAAAATGATGTTGACCCATTGTTATTTCAAGTTTAATCTATTATCCTCCTCCCAAATCTTCCAATATATCTTCACCTCTAGCACACTATCTTTAATGACACCTCCCCTCATATCTACCCACTTTCAACAAATTATCTGGGGTAAACATGAGACGAGGCGCTACTATGACAAGACTCAACCTCCTAGGTGACCTTAAGGAAATGGATTCAAAATAACAGACCTTACTGACTTCCCTCAGATGCCACAAATCCTCAAGGAGTATCCCAACCCCTATAGGAGTCCATCTCCTGAGACAACTCAAATTTCCCTGAGTTTCACCCCCAATCACTCCCTTGCCAAGGCATCCATGTGATTGTGGGTCCCAGTTGCTCCCTGACTGAGAATTGTCACATAACCATGCTTATAACTAGCATATAATCGTATCAATAACAAGAACATAACAACCATTAAAGTCACATAATAACAAGTACATTTACCAATCAAAAGCATTATAAATTAGCTTTAATTAAACACAAGCAAGAGCCAACCAGGTTCGGTACTTCCACGTACCACCCGACCATAGACATGGTTGAACCAAATCTTTTTTTCAACCAGTCACCCCCATGCCATATTCCAAGCATGAATCTGGGATCTCATGGATAAACCAATCCATAAACAACCGAGAGAATCCAGAGGTTAAACCACCTCCACCCTCACCATATCGTGACCTCACCTAAACCCAACCTGAGATCACAAAACTAAACTGAGCTTGCAATGCCTTCAGATTATTTCACCATCCTTGAGGAATTTTCCCATCTCCACCCTTAGGCTTTATCGTGTATCTCGCCATTACCAGTCAAGGGATTCCTAGGCCTTTGGGAATTTTCATGAGACCACCTCCACCCCAGATTTTGAAACAATCCAACAATTCCAAAGCTCAAAACCGAGAAAAATCCCATCACACCATGGATATATGAAAATGGCGAGGCAAGGTTCAAAATGATTGTTGAAACCTATAAAAACCATGCCACGGACAACAAGAGAACAAAATACCAACATGAACATACCATGCATGTCAAAAATAGCTAGGAAATCATACATGCAATATTTTACCTGCAAGTATTCCTTTTGAAGCTACTTGATCCAACCTTTCCTTGTTTGATCTCCTCTCCTTTCCTTATCCTTTCTTTGATTTTTTTCTTTCCTTTAGTTGCTTGATCTTCATCTCCTTTTGGTGCTCTTCTTCTCTCTAAGAGTAATTCTGAAAAATAACTGACAAAAGGTTGTGAACTGATCCTCATAATATTTTTTATCACTGATGCCTCTATTTTCTTCAATTTCCTCTATTTTCCTTCATTTTCCTCCTCACATGCAACTTGTGACATTTCACCTTCCTTTTCTCCTATTTTTTGGCATTATGATGCATGTGTTGTACTTGATGGCAACCCACTTGTAGTAGAACAACTCACTTGTATATGATAACTAAATGAATCTACATAACTAGATGAATCTACAGGAGAGATATTAGATGTGACAGAATGCATGGCAATTGTGTTTACAGATGTGACAAAATGCATGGCATTTTCAAAGGAATCATTTCAAAAGTAATATGGCAAATTAGAGTGTAAGAGGTCTATTCAGAGGTAACAGGGCATTGGTACAAAAGAACGGGAAGATTGAACTAAGGTCTTTTGATCAAAATAAAGAAGGTGAAGGAAAAGGTTGATGAAAAGTAGTTTAAGAAGTATACGCAATTCCTCTTAGTCAAAATATCATATACATGCTATTCCATGGAACAAAAAGAGCGTATACGTATACACGCACTCCCACTGGAAGAAAAGCGTGTACATGATTGGAAACCCAAGGTTTTGGTATGAGGTATTTGGTCCGTGGTATTGACCCTAGGTATTTGGTCCAAGGTATTGGTCCTAAGTGGTTTTGGTCCAAGGTATTGACAAAGGATCTAAGTATATAAGGAAGAGAAGATCAAGGGCTAAATGTACAAGTAATGAATATCTTATGAAGTGTTAGATGAAAAGAAAATATGCATGTTATGGGTTTTTGATGCTTTGATTGATCTAGACTAAAGATTCACCTGAGTGTTTGATGCTGGATGAGATCTAAAGATGGATCGGGATCATAATGACTTATCATTATGTGATCTAATAATGGATGGGCTAGATCTGATTGCTAACACATGTTTTATCCTTTATATGTGATGATATGGGTATGTCTGAAGTCAGGAACTACAGCAAAGTTATAAGTAAGTATTTGCAAATCTATACGCTGGTTCACTTTGGTGAGGGTGAATATACATGCTGGTTTGGCTCTTCCAAGTAGCATATGCAAAAGAAAATCTTGATGTTCAAGGATGACTAGTCTATCATATCAGTGTTGTTGTTTTACTATTGTCTGTCAATGAAGACTTCTTAGATCTGAAAGTAACACTGAATGCATCAAGAGTTTGTGTCTGATTGATTAATTGATTGAGAAAGAAGGGTGATCCTTGTTGCTATCTATTTATAACTCTGTAATATGACAATAGATCTTCAGAATGTCACTGATTGGTACAGTTTGTGGTTCAGAGGTTTTATGGTTCAGTATATTTAGAGGTATACGCAAGTTGGGAAAAAGGAAGTAGTGTATACATGCAATTTTTCTTGATTAAAGGAGCGTATACATTCTAACACATGACTTTTGAGGTTACAGTTAGTTCTGGTTGTTGATACAGTGTTTTGGGTTCAAATCTATGTACTATTACAGTGATCTGTCTGTTCCAGTTGATTGGTTGAATTTGATTAAGTTTGAATGAATGGTAGATTTAGTTGCGTCATAGGTTCAATGATTGTTTGATTCAGTTGTGTTAGTGGTTCAGAGGCTTCAGTGATTGATTGTTTCAGTTATATCAAAGGTTGATGATTGGGTTTTAGTTATATCAAAGATTAATTGGGTTTCAGTGATTGGTTGACGCAGATGTATTTGATGGTTTTATTGTAATGGTGATTGATTTTGAGCTTCAATGTTACTAATGGGTCCAGTATGAAAATTTGATGAAACGAGGCCTTCATGTGTATTGTTGTGTACCAGGAGCATCCAGTCTGAAAATTTATGAAACGTGGTCCATGGAGGATACTAAGGGTTGGAGCTTTCATTGAGGAAGTCTAAGATTCTTGCTAGTAGTGGCTGGTGATTTGATCAGGGGGTTGGAGCTCCCTTCCAGTAGCAACTAGAGAATGAGTGAATATTGTAGCCTTCTATAGGTAGGAGCCTACGTACTAATAAATATATCGGCTAGTACAAGAACTAGGGGGTTGTAGCTCCCTTCTAGAAGAAGATGGAGAACGTGAGAAGGTTGTAGCCATCTGTAGGTGGGTGCCTGCATACTGGTATGAGTCTGCACCAGTAAAATATTGTAAACATATTTTCTTATTATTAAACTAAGACAGAGACGACAACAGCAGGTGGTTTTCACCCACATTGGGTTTCCACCTTAAATCTTGGTGTTCATGTGTGTTTCTTATGTGTGATGGTTTATTTTTATATTACTGCACATGGTTACTATTTAATGTTTAATAAAGTATTGATGCACTGATTAAAGATCAACATATGATGAATTAACTAAATCATAAGTTCACTGGATATATGCTAGTTTCCTTAATAACAGTTGTGTGCACACGCAAGTTACCTTCTCTGAAGTAGCGTATATAAATCTGATTATGGAAATGAAAGATTTATTGATTTGTGAATACTAATTCACCCCCCCTCTCAGTATTATTCCCAACAATTGGTATCAGAGCAGGTCCTTTGGCAGAGACTTGATCGCTTGAAGGAGATCTGTAGTAACAATGGGAAAGAAACTAAAGAAGAAAGCACCCCAAAAGAAGAAGACATATCAAAGGAATTATGATAGTGGGAGAGACAATTGGCCTTTATGTAGAAGCAACTCTTTAGATTCAGAATCACCTCAGAATGAATATGAACAAGCAAAATAACTATCAGGTGTTGTCCTTTGGAGATACATTTCTCTGTTCATTTGAAGATAATGAAAGTCACAATAAAACAACTGAATTTGCTTTTATGGGTGAAAGAGAAAGAAATCAAATAGAGGCAAACTTTAAAAAGCTCACAGAAACAATTAGAGATCAACAAGATCTATTGGACAAAAGGAAGTGTACCTACAGAGAAGAGATTACAAGGTTAAAGGCTCAGTTAGGGGAAGGAAGCAAAGTAAGGAAACAATACGAGGAAAAGGAAGATCAAAGTCAAAGGCTGCAGGATGAAGTGACATCATTGAGAAATGAAGTGAATGGAAAATAGGAAAAATTTTAAGAACCCCCCCTAAATTTATATGTATAATAAATGGGCGAATCTCCATGGTATATAGGAAAAATGGAAGGTGATTTTATCAATAATATATATATGTATATATAATTTTTTGGTGAATCTTTTACGAGGCATGGTGAATATTTTATTCAATTATAAAATATTATAAGATCTTGGTATTACCATGGTCAATACCATGGGTTATCATAAACCTGGAGCTTAAAAATTACTATTAGTAATTTATAAAAATTAATAAACACAATAGTTGATTTTTATTTTATTTTTTATTTTAACCAAGCTAAAATGTTTAACATACATTAAATTACAACATCCATTTTTACTCTTGATCCACCAAGCCCCGAAAGGGATAAAATATTTTTCACTCAATGCTAGTTTGCATATCACGATATTTCATACCTCTCGGGGGTTAGTAGATCCAGAGTAAAGATGGATCTATGCTGGTTTAATTCCCCCATTTAAATAGGCCACATTCCAGGTCAATACCATGGGTCAATACCATGTACCATTTTGGTGAATACCATGGGTCAATACCATGTGCCATTTTTACTTTTATGAATACTAATATTAGGGTTAATAATGTTTTTTTGCATGGTATTAATAACAATCTAGTCCATGGTGTTTGTCCCATAGTATTTTGCCCATAGGTTTCACCTAAATATAACGCATCTTTTGAGTGTTCTTAAATATAAGGTGACTTATGGAGTAAATATAAAAAAATATTTTATTTGTTTATCATACCTCTCGTTTATTATATTTTTATTAATTTACCATACCCCTTTTACAAATATGGTATTTGGCCCATAGGATTCACTTAAATAAAACCTCTTTCTTGAGCCTTCATAAATAGAATGAGGGTTATGGACTAAATGTTGACCTAATTTGTTTACCGAAATTAACACAATTATTTCTTATCAATCCGGGTTGTTTATGCTTTGAGGAAAGTTGACTATATGTGAAGATCAGATGTAATCAAACCTTGAAAGATAAGTTATTCAAAAGCTTAAAGCAATACATCCTACAACTCTAATTCAACTAGTTTAAAAAGAGGAAAAATATTGAAATGGTTCTTGACTCAAGAAGTCCACTTTTGCCTCAATTACCACTTAATGAATCAGAGATTAAAACCAAGAACTTAAGATGGATAAATTGTTAATGAAAGAATCTCTTAACTTAAGAGACACATAAGGTGTTTCATCATAATTCATTTATCTCAATACCAAAATCAAAATAAAAAACTACTTGCATGCAAACAAAGGAAACTAGTTTTAATTCATCATTTTAGTAGAAGGGATGCTCAACTTGAACACTTGTTTTTCAAACTTAATAAAGTGATGAATAAGCTAAGAACTAATTAAATCAATCACCATGCATGAACCATAAAGCAATCTGAAATAAAGCTTTGAAAAACCAGTTCTACAATAACTAGATTACAAGAAATAAAACTAGTTAACAAGGAAGTGTACTTAGCTTGGAATGGGGGCCCCTCCACCCTTTCCTTGCACACTTGAGAAGTGATATCAGAAGCTCAAATTCAGTCACACATCCATAGCATTGAACAGAAAAATAATAATAGCACAAGTCTTCAAATTAACTCTTCAATCCAAAAGTGTCACAACATAAAAGTATAATAAGTCAATACATAAGCCATCAAAGTTTTGGCTCTTAAATAAGAAGTCTCATGAAACAAACTGATCTATATTCACTCAAACAAATCCATCTACTCTCATCCATATGTCTAATTCGAATTTATTACTCCCATCCCAAGAAATATGACCAATCCCATAGAATCTCAAAACTGCCCTATTTCTATGGGATTTCTGAATGACTAGTCATGATTGAATAGCACCAAATGGGCCTAATAAAGCTTGTTCTGTTCGAACTAAGCATAGCTGGCTTAGTCCTAGTTCCCAAGCTGTCCATCCATGCATTCAATTCGTGCCCAAGTGTCCTGCAACCACATCAACCATAGAGCTATTACGGGAATTTCTGAATCTGCCAATTTTGCACTTAAAACCAAACTTTCATAAAAACTTTAGAAATTGAAAAATTAAAATTAAATACCTGAATGGATATCAAATATACATCAAAATGGAATGAATGAAGGGAAAATGGATGGCAAATAGATGGATTAGTAAGTTTCTTAGAGCAAAAATAAGACCAAAACTAAGGCCCAACATCTCTCCCTTGCTTATCATCAAGCATGTCCCCATGCTTGCTTACTCCTCTTTGATCTTCTTCTCTCTGTAGTAGATGTTGTACCTGTAGATGCTTCCTGTTGTGCTGCCCTAACCAAACAATCCAACACCTGTATATCCCTGTCAATATGCTAAGCTCTGTTCTGGTAAACAAAATACATATGAAAACAAATTTTTTTCATAAAGGGTCCTTAATTTTCTAATGTATTTGTTTAGGCATTATTCTCACACTGTTCCATGTATGCCCATCACCCTACACTGTCACCAAAATCAAGCCATATGTTCACTGTGTATATACAATCATTAAAAACAAACAGTGTTTCGACTGTGTACATACAAGCTCTTAAAACTAGCAGCTCATTCAAATGGCTCTCGGCCTTAACATAAAAATTTGAAAATCGACAAAATGCTCTCGACCTGCTTATCTAAAAGCTTGAAAAAAACAGTGCTTCAGCCTCAAAACAAATTGAAAAAAACAAATAGCGCATTTAAAATGAATTTTAAATGGCTTGGCCTTTACTCTCTTTGGCAATCAGCGCTCGGTCTTAGACATTACACAGCTCTTCTTTTAAACATGACACAGCTCTTTCGGCCCACACAGACTTCAACCCATTGTTTTAGTCAAAACAAAGACGCACAGTGGCAAAAAGGTCCATAACAGAGACACATCCATTATGTTTGTTCACCATACGGGCTGTTTCCATACACAGGCATATGATATATCAATTATATAAATAATGACAGCGCGCAACAAAACAAAGGATGTGTATCAATGCGCAATCAACCAACAGTGCGCAATCAAAACAAACATATCATATCTTCGACACTATGAGGTAGACTCTACCTCCTCTGCTTTATGGACTTTGTTGTGATTTGCAACAATGCACTCCATTTTGGTTCACAAAACTTCACATGTGATCCCCATACCCCTAACATGTTATCCATGCAACAAGTTTAAACTTAAATTCTGCGCTATTTACTAGTGTTCTATGCCATGATTTACGCAGTGAATCTTATCGCCATATTTATTAACTGTTGTAACCGACTTACTACTGGAGTTAATGTGTGGTTTCAACGTTACCTGGTTGTCAACGAGCGCTGAGGAGTGTTAAACGACGCTCCAAATCCCTGTTGCTTCGTTCAACTGACTGGTGGCAAGGGAAAAATCATTAACCATTAGTTATAGGTAGTTTACAACTATATTCCATAGTTTCCGAGCTTAAAAAAACTACACCATTACCTGAATGGATCCCGAAAATTCAGTGATCACTCGGCGTTAAGTTCGGGCAATTTTCCTTCTTAAATATTCTCAAACCCACTTCAGTTTCCTTTTCACTAGCTTGCAACTCCAAACACCATCGTTCTGAGCTATTCGACAATGAAGAATGAGTTTGAACAGTGCAAGAACCGTCGGTCAATTCATGACCATTTCATGGGTGTACTGTGCACTCTGTTTATTGGTGCTACATTGTATGGTTGGTATGGATGTCCTGTTGACCAGTCACCCGACTATGTCATGAGGATGGCCGAATCATAGTTTTAATTGAACGTATGCGCATAACTCCTGCACAATGCACAGTCCAATGAAAAATAGTCGCCATGCCATGGTGTTTACCCCGTACCTGTGTGCTGGCTGGTATTGACTTGGATTGTCGTTTTGTTGATGTCATTTGATTTGGTTGCTCACCCTTGGCTGCATACAATATGATTGTCGCACATCATATAGATCGTCGTGTGTTTATAACCGTGCTCCTCACTCATTCTCATATGAAATGACTTGAAACAATGCGTTCGTATGCAATGAGTCTGAGCGATGTGCAATTATCGTTTAATCCATATACAATACCCCATTGCCACATATGCAATCACAGTTTTGTCTTTGCACGCGGCCTTCCCTTTATACACCTTACCTTATATCATATGCGTCGTTCCTTATATCATATCGCCTTTCCTTATATCATATACATGCCTTTAGTTTATATCATATATATATATAATCTTACTCCACCATTTTGACTATAGCGCATATATTGATATATGCATATTATAACCATTTGGACTATAGCACATATATTGCATTTGTTTGTTTTGCATATGGCATATATAGATTTTCATATAGCGCATGACTTATTTGGTTCTATGCACATCTTTATAATTTTAAAATGACCATCTTGGGTCATATTTAAAATTATCACCATTACTAATCCTTGAGTTGTATGTGCAGGTTGAAAAGTTGTCCCAGTTTGGTATTTTTATGCTTCTAAAGAAAAATACTTAGGGGTTAATGATCATGAAATAAATATGGGATATGTATGGATATGAAATGGAATATGATGTATAAGGGTTATAGGGTATGTATAGGGAATATAGGATATGAAATGATAATTAATATCCTCAGATACTAATTTCAACTTAACAAAGACTAAAAATATCCAAAAAAAATTTGAATTTTCAAGCACAAAATGACTATACATATACTCCCCTGGATGATGTCTGTACAAGTGGGATGAAATTAGTTGATCAAATGTTGTAGATGGAATGACAAGTAAACTTTATTGCTGCTCCTTGTTCTTCATGCTCTGGTTCTTGAATTGTTGTTCAGGTCCCTCTATAATGATTTCTTGTTTCAAGTCCCTCTGCAATGCTTATGGAATATGTACATGTTGTTTTGACATTTGTAGGTCTTTCAGGTCCCTCTGTAATGATTTCTTATTTCAGGTCCCTCTATTGACAATACAAGTTCCATCTATACTTCAGCTTTCCAGCTAAAGGTCTTATGCAATTCTTATGCAATTCTCCCCCTTGCTTAAGATTTGACTTGTCCTCAAGTCAGTTGTCTGTGGAGAGTTTCCTGCATTGAAATTATGTGAGAAAAGTAGAACAATAATATAGAATTCATAGAGTCCAAGTTGCCCTGGTTTTCCCCTATGAATTTGTGTTTGCTTGGTGCCAGTGTCCTGGTTTTCACTAGCAAACAAGTTATTTATTTTTTATATATTTTTTTATTTATATATATATATTTTTTTTCTTTTGTTTTGTTTTTTTGTTTTTTTGTTTTTTTTATTATTCATCTACAAGACTGGAAGATGGCTGAGCCTGGTGTGCCATGATTTCCAGTTCTGTATCCTCTACCAATTGTTTCATAAATGCTTCCTTACTGATAGGCCTATTATAAACTTTATGCCTATGTCCATTCACTGCAAATGAGGTGGAGTCCTAGTCGATTGTCCTGATCTTTACTGCTCCATTGTCAAAGATTTCGTCAATTTCATATGGGCCTAGCCAGTGTGTTGTGAACTTTGCTTTGAAGTCTTTGAATTTGGAGTCAAAAAGTAATGCCCAGTCTCCCTTGTGAAATGTCTTAGTTTTGATATATCTGTCGTGCCACTTCATTCTTTGTTGTTGCACCAATGTGGTATGTTCTATAGCTTGCTGATGATGCTCATCTAGTTGATTCAGTTCCATGATCCGTTGTTGTTGTGCCTCAGTCAAGTCTAGTCCTAGTTCAGCTGCTAGTCTGTATGTTTGTATCTGAAACTCTATAGGCAATAAGGCCTCTTTTCCATATACCAGCTGGTATGGACTAAAACCAGTTGTATTCTTCCATGTGATTCTGTAGGCCCATAGTGCATCTTTTAATTTTTCAGACCAATCTCTTCTGTTCAGCTGTACTGTTTTAGTCATGATATTTTCTAGGACTTTATTTTTTGATTCAACCTGCCCATTTTCTTGAGGGTGATATGGTGTAGACTTCCTGTGTTTGATCTTGTATTTCTCTGTTAGATCTCATACCAGCTTTGATGTAAACTGTGCCCCTTGATCTGTTACAATTTGTCTAGGTACTCCGTATCTTACAAAGATTTCTTCAAAGAGAAAGGTGACCACTGTATCTTCTGTTGCTCTATTCACTGCTTTGGCCTCCGCCCATTTGGTTACATAATCTGTACATACTAGGATGTACCTCTTTCCATTTGATGGTGGATTAGTAGGTCCAACAAAGTCAAGTGCCCATTGCTCAAATGGTTCTATGAGGACCTGTGGCTTGAGCGGCATCTCATCTGATGTGATTGGTCTCCCTGTTCTTTGGCAACTGTCACATTGCTTGACATATGCCTTAGAGTCTCTAAAGATGGATGGCCAGTAATAGCCCAATTGTAGCACCTTATATGTTGTTCGTTTGTCTGCAAAATGACCACCACATGGTTCATCATGACATGCTCTCAGAATGTCTAGTATTCCATCTTCTCGCACACATTTTCTAATCATCAGATCTGAACTAGTATAAAATAAATCACCATTTACCCAACTATACCTAGAACTTTCTCTAACAATTTTTCGTTTTTGCTTTTTAGAGAATTGTGTTGGAAACTTTCCAGAAGATAAATAATTTGCAATGTCTGCAAACCATGGTGTTTTTACTGTTATGGAAAACAGGTGTTCGTCTGGAAAGTTGTCTACAACCAGATTTGGATCATTGGGTGAATGTATGCGGGACAGAAAGTCAGCCACTTGATTTTCCTTGCCTGGACGATCTTGTATTGTGATATTAAATTCTTGCAATAACAGTAACCATCTTGTTATTCTTCCATTGGTGATGGGTTTATTCATCAAGTATTTGATTGTTGAATGATCTGTATGAATGAAAACTTGATATCTTGTTATATAGTGCCTAAATTTGTTTACTGCATGTATAACGGCTAACATTTCTTTCTCTGTGACTGTGTAGTTCAATTCTGCAGGTGTTAGATTCTTACTTATAAAGTATATTGCATAATTGAACAGGTTCTCTTTCTGCCCAAGAGGGGCACCTATTGTGGTATTAGATGCATCAGTTGAAATATGAAATGCCAAAGACCAGTTTGGCCCATGGAAAATGGGTGCAACTGATAATTTTTCTTTTAGAATTTGAAATGCATTTTGACAGTCATTTGTCCAGTGAAATTCAATATCTTTTGCTAATAGTTTGAACAGAGGTTGGGCTATTTTACTGAAGTTTTCAATGAATCGTCTATAATAGCCTGCATAGCCTAAGAAACTTCTTACCTCTTTTTGTGTTGTAGGAGGCATTAAGTTAACTAGGACTTGGATTTTTGCTGGATCCACCTTAATTCCTGAAGCGAAAATATGGTGTTCCAAAACTATTCCTTCTGTCAACATCATATAGCATTTCTCATTGCTCAATGACAAATTTGTTTCAATGCATCGTTTCAAGACTTTCTCAAGGTTATTTAGGCAATCATTATATGTGTTTCCATAAACTGTGAAGTCATCCATATAAACCTCTACACATTCATGAATTAGATCAGCAAATATTGCAAGCACTGCTCGTTGAAAAGTTGCAGGTGCATTGCATAAACCAAATGGAAAAACATTATATGCATAGGTTCCCCATGGTCAAGTGAATATTGTCTTGTCTTGGTCTTCTGTTGCTATTCTAATCTGGTTGTATCCGCTAAACCCATCCAAGAAGGAGAAAAATTTCTTTCCAGCTAATGAGTCTAACACCTGGTCAATGAATGGTAGAGGAAAATGATCTTTTAGTGTAGCTTTGTTTAGTTCCCGATAGTCCACACATACCCTCCAATTTCCATTTTTGTTTGGTACTATAACCAATGGAGAAACCCATTGACTATCTGAAATAAGATAGATGAATCTAACATTTAACAATTTTTGTAGTTCCTCTTTAACTATTTCTTTCATCATGGGATTCATTCGTCTTTGAGGTTACCTTACAGGTTTGAGTTGATCATCTGTATAGATGTGGTGGATACATGTGCTGGGATGGATTCCTTGCATGTCAGTATAATCCCAGGCAGAAGCTTTTGAATATTTCTGTAATAATGCAATTACCTCTTGTTCCTGTGTTGATTGCAACTGGTTTCCAATGTTTAAATGTTTTCCAGGATATACCTCAATTGTTTTTATTGTTGGATTGGAGATTGTGTTTACAGGAAAGATGTCTATAAAAGAATTTCGCAAAGTTTGAACAGTACAAATTTCCTGAAAACATTGATTCAAAAGGTTACTTGTAGCTTCATATTGGACTTCTCTAAGCTGCTCTGAAATACTTGGTTCTGAAATGAAAAGATCCATTAAGTCTTCATTCTCTTCTTCTTCTCTAAAGTCAAAGAATTGATTTATACTTAAAACCGATTTACTTTGTTGTTTTTCTTGAGTTTCAAGTATTGATTCTAAAGAAGTTGATTGTGCAGGTGAATAAAGAGCAATGTGTTTCCTTTCATCTCCATGTGAAATAATCATGCTTCCTGATCTGCATCCTATCAAGGCATTAGCGGTAGCTAACCATGGTTTGCCTAAGATTACAGGATTTCCTCCCAAATTTGTTTTTGGTTGCAAGATAAGGAAGTCAACACGATACTCCCATGAATCCAAAGAGACTATGATATCTTCTAATATTCCTTCCGGAACAAATTTAGATCTGTGTGCTAGTTCTAAAATTGTAGAAGTTGATCTAATGTTGTTTAAATGCAGAGTTTTCATTGTCTCCATTGTCATTACATTTATAGTTGCTCCCAAGTCTATTAATGTGTTTGGTACTGAGAAATTATTTATTGATATAGTAACCATAGGGATACCAGGATCAATATATCTCTCTACAATGGTTTGTATAGACATGAGGCTTGCTAGTTTACCAATGACTTGATTGTAGTAGGATCCTTTTTCTTTTTCCCTGATTTCTTAATGCACAATTCCTTTATTGTTTTAGCATATATTGGTATTTCTTTAATTGCCTTCAACAAAGGAATTTTTACATAAGCATTTTTTAACTCATCTAAAATATCAAATTCAGGAACGGTTATTTCTTTTTGTTGTTCCACTAACCTTTCAGGATAAGGTGGTGTTTGAGTTGTAATGGTTTTTCCTTTTTGAATTTGTATCTCAATTTGTGATGTTTCAGGTGATTCTCCTTGTTCAGTTGGTTCTTCTATGATTGGAGGAGAATCCTTTTTAAGCACTTTTCCAGACCTTAGATGGACATCATTAAGAGGAAGAATCGAATATGTGGGAAAACATGCTGCTTCCTCTACAGTGTATGCAGATTTGTCAACCTTATTATTCAGATTTGCCATTGGTTGAGCTGGTAATTGAGTTGGTCTGGGTTGATTTGTGGGTAGCTATAACTATTGTGGTTGGGTCAACAAAGGTGGTGGATTCTGCTGTGGAAATGGCATGGATTGTGGATATGTAGAATGTTGTTGTTGAAATGGTATGGAATGTGAATATTGTGGATATGCAAATGGTTGTTGGTATTGTTGCTGGTATTGTTGTTGATACTGTTGAGGTGGCTAGTTTCCATAACCATATCCTTTCCAACCTTGTGCAGGTTGTTGTGGATATTGTTGTGGAGGCCAAGCTTGCCATGGCATTGGAGGGGTCCAAGGATTTTGAGGTGGATAGAGGTAATTTTGTTGAGGGAATTGTTGTTGATTTTGTTGAGGCATCCTAGGTTGCCATGGTCTTCATGGTGCTACATAATAAAAACCTTCTATTCGTGGCACTTCTTCCATTGAGTTCATTTGTAATTATTTCAATCTTAGACAATTTTCTGTGGAATGATTTTCTATACAAAGACCACAAACCTGAATACTATCCAAAGGACATTCTCTCAATGGATGTTTCTTTCTACATTTGGAACAATAGATTGCTAGAGCTTGTTCTTGTTCTTCTTTCTTCTTGTTTGCCTTTAGAACATCTAATTGTGTCCCTAATGTACTTAAGAGGTCTGTTTTGAAGTTTTCCAATAAGCTTCCTATTTCAGCCCTTGTTATCCCTCCTACAGCTGACTTTTCTGCTTTTGAACTTGCTTCTCTCTTTCCTGTTTTTGATCTTCCTCTAGAATATTTTTGACATAACTCAACAATTTCTTCGAATGGTAGGTTTGAAATGTCTCCTTTACCCATCACATTCAAAATGTCAAGGTATTCATCCCTTACACCCTTGAGAAAGATTGTTCGAATGGTTTCTTGATTTAGAGAGTGTTGTTTAGATTTTTGTAGATTATGTGCAAATCTTTCCAAATATTCTTCTAAACTTTCATCTTCTTGTTGTGTCATTCTGAAAACATCTTCC
Organism: Pinus taeda; assembly: GCA_000404065.3. NCBI lineage: Eukaryota > Viridiplantae > Streptophyta > Pinopsida > Pinales > Pinaceae > Pinus > Pinus taeda. Next base: position 111,599 of record APFE030425583.1, read on the forward strand.
TTTGAATCTCTAGATCTACAATAAACTTGATATTTTTTAAGGAAGACTGATCTCATATCATCCCAAGAAGCTATTTTTTGTTCTCCTAAACCCATGAACCATTTTAAAGCTGCTGCTTTTAATGTTGCAGGGAAAAGACGAAGTTTATGAATGTCATCAGTGTATCCATATGTTCTACATAGAATATCAAATTCAAACATAAAAGCATCAGGATCTTCCATGGACATTCCATAAAAATTTGGCAATACAGAAGGTGGAATATTTTTCATTTTCACTTCTTCTCCTAATATTGCACTTGTGTCTACTATTGGAAAGCCAAAGGTAGCCTCTTAATCATTACCATCTTCTTGTCTTTTCCGATCATTTTCTATCTTTCTATCATTTTCTTATTTTGCCTCCTCCTCTCTCTTTCTTCTCCATTCTCTTTGTTGTCTTTCATATTCAGCTCGTTGCTCAGGAGTGAAAATAACAGATCCATGTCCCTCTTCTGCCATTGGTTGATTTGTTTCAATTTTGAGTGGAGATTCAGGTTGTTGAAAGATAGGTGGATTTATGGATGGAAAGACAGGTTGTTTTCCTTTGATAATTTCTTTTTGTTTTCCAGAAATTGAATATTGTTTTTGTTTTGCTTCCCAAGCGAACAAAGTTTTCCTCTCAACCAATGTTAATCTTTGTCCAGTTCTTTGTTTTTCTACCAATTCCTCAATTATTGGATTACCAGTAACTGGGGTGTTTGATGATCCTATCTCTATTTGTGGGGGGTTTTTAATAAATCTACCTTGAGGATCTCTATATCTATGCATAAAGAAACATAACTAAAAAGGAATGTAACTAATGTTTTTGTTTGTTTTGAAAATTATCTTTCTATTGACTATGCCGATATTTGCCTCCCCGGCAACGGCGCCAAAATGTTGAGCTAATTTGTTTACCGAAATTAACACAATTATTTCTTATCAATTCGGGTTGTTTATGCTTTGAGGCAAGTTCACTATATGTAAAGATCAGATGTAATCAAACCTTGAAAGATAAGTTATTCAAAAGCTTAAAGCAACACATCCTACAACTCTAATTCAACTAGTTTTAAAAGAGGAAAAATATTGAAATGGTTCTTGACTCAAGAAGTCCACTTTTGCCTCAATTACCACTTAATGAATCAGAGATTAAAACCAAGAACTTAAGATGGATAAATTGTTAAAGAAATAAGCTCTTAACTTAAGAGACACATAAGGTGTTTCATCATAATTCATTCATCTCAATACCAAAATCACAATAAAAAACTACTTGCATGCAAACAAAGGAAACTAGTTTTAATTCATCATTTTAGTAGAAGGGATGCTCAACTTGAACACTTGTTTTTCCAACTTAATAAAATGATGAATAAGCTAAGAACTAATGAAATCAATCACCATGCATGAACCATAAAGCAATCTGAAATAAAGCTTTGAAAAACCAGTTCTACAATAACCAGATTACAAGAAATAAAACTAGTTAACAAGGAAGTGTACTTAGCTTGGAATGGAGGCCCTTCCACCCTTGCCTTGCAGACTTGAGAAGTGATATCAAAAGCTCAAATTCAGTCACACATCCATAGCATTGAACAGCAAAATAATAATAGCACAATTCTTCAAATTAACTCTTCAATCCAAAAGTGTCACAACATAAAAGTATAATAAGTCAATACATAAGCCATCAAAGTTTTGGGTCTTAAATAAGAAGTCTCATGAAACAAACTGATCTATATTCACTCAAACAAACCCATCTATTCTCATCCATCTATCTAAGTCGAATTCATTACTCCCATCCCAAGAAATATGACCAATCCCATAGAATCTCAAAACTGCCCTATTTCTATGGGATTTCTGAATGACTAGTCATGATTGACTAGCACCAAATGGACCTAATAAAGCTTGTTCTGTTCGAACTAAGCATAGCTGGCTTAGTCCTAGTTCCCAAGTTGTCCATCCATGCATTCAATTCGTGCCCAAGTGTCCTGCAACCACATCAACCATAGATCTATTACGGGAATTTCTGAATCTGCCAATTTTGCACTTAAAACCAAACTTTCATAAAAACTTTAGAAATTGAAAAATTAAAGTTAAATACCTGAATGGATATCAAATATACATTGAAATGGGATGAATGAAGGGAAAATGGATGGCAAATAGATGGATTAGTAAGTTTCTTAGAGCAAAAATAAGACCAAAACTAAGGCCCAACACTAAATATAAAGAGGTTTTATTTATTTACCATACGATCTGGTTTATTTATATTTTTATTTATTTACCATACCTTTTGAGTAAGTATAAAAAGAAGTTTTATTTATTTACCATACCTCCACTTTACTTATATTTTTATTTGTTTACACCCTTGCATGTATATAAGGTGACTTACGGAGTAAATATAAAAAATGTTTTATTTATTTACCATACTTCTCATTTATTTATATTTTTATTAATTTACCATACCTCTTTTATAAATATGGTATTTGGCCCATAGGATTCACTTAAATAAAACCTATTCTTGAAAATGGGTGAATGGATTCACTTAAATAAAACCTATTCTTGAAAATAGGGCGAATGGAAGGTTGTAACTCCTAATTTCAAGGGCTAAATTTACCTTTTTTACCCTCTCCCTTAAAATAAGGTGGGCTATTTGAGGTGATTTGTAAAAATGTACTATGATACAAAATATTCGCCCACTAAAAATTTAAAACCCCTTAATTTCGCCAAAGGGAGAACATTCGCCCCTAAAATTTTCTATGATGGAAAAGACACAACAACCAATGAACTTATAGAAAGAACCAACTATTGTGAAGGTCTTGAAGCTGTGATCATTTCTCTAAAAGAAGATCTCAAAAATTCGAATAAGCAGAATGAAGAACTACTCCAAGAATTTGAAGAATAAGAAAATGAAGTTCTCAAATTAAGGAAACAAGTGGAAGAAGCAAGAAAATATGAATAAATCATGAAGAAGCAATATCTTGAAAAGGAAGAGCAATATCAGGTTGAGCTAAATTGTAGGAATTTACAGGGTAAGTTCCTCAGACAGAACACCAAAGGACACCACTCACAAACAGATCATAGATCAATACACCAATATTTTTGATGTGGTTAAAACCCTCAAAGAGGGAAATAGTCCACGGCCTGAGCCAACGCGGCCACTTCAAGCAATTTATTAATAAAAGAATGAAATTTTACATAAGCTTCTCTCATGAACAGTTAACCTACAAATGACCCTCCATGCTCTTTAAATAGAGATCATGGACCAATCGGGTGTTAAGCCACAGATCAAATGTCGATAATACCGAGGAGAGAATGAACCGTCGGATCACTACATATCGTGATCGTCGGATTGTAAGTTACAAAAGTACATAGAAAAGAAACACACTTTACCTAACTCTACACTAGACCAAGTTATACTTAACTATTTCCTATGTGTCGGAATATCCTAACATCCCCCCTTAAGAAACAACTTGGGATAGGATTGAAGGATGTACAAATATGACACAATAGGAGAAGGAAGGAGGCACTAGAGCCTATCCCCCCTTAGTGACAACTTCCTGAACTCCAACCATAAATCGAAGTTTAGTAAACTTCGCCTCTGTGAGGGCCTTTGTGAAGATGTCTGCAACTTGATCATCGGTTGAACAATATTGTACTTCAAGAACATGGTCATGAATGAGCTTTTTGATGAAGTGCATGTGCAGTTCAATGTGTTTGCTACACTAATGTTGCATTGGATCTTTGCATAGTTGAATGACACTTTGCTTATCACACCAAAGTGTAGTCGGATGCTGCTGCTGAAAGCCAAACTCTGACAGGATCTGACGAAGCCACAAGGCTTCCTTACTAGCTTCTACGACACCACGATACTCTGCTTCTAGTGAAGAAAGAGAAATGGCACCATGTTTCTTGCAAGCCCATGTAATAGGTCTTGAACCAAGAGTGAACACATAACCTGCAGTAGACTTCCGATCATCAGGGTCAACAACCCAATCGGAATCAATGAAACCAACCAATAGAGGAGATGCTTTGGCACTGTAATGAATCCCAAACTAAACTGTACCTCGAACATAACGAAGTATTATTTTAGCTGCTTTCCAATGACTTTCATGTGGGATTTTCATAAACCGAGCAACAAGGCCAACAACAAAGGAAAGGTGAAGACGAGTATGGGTTAGATACAAAAGTTTGCCTATAAGTTGACGATATATGGTAGCATCAACTTCAGGGGAAGTACAAGTGATTGAAAGTTTGGCTCCAGACTGAAAGGGAGAAGGGGCTGGCTTACAGTCTTCCATGTGAAAATGGCGTAGAAGATCACAAGCATACTTGGACTAGGAAAGGGAAATACCTTCCTTGGAT